>JAOYMO020000001.1:166286-179009 GCA_025802455.2 Iodosphaeria phyllophila | reverse complement strand
GGTAAGTGTGGAATGCTACTGAGGCACCTGTTATATGAGACCCTTTGAGACCCTTTGAGACCCTTTGAGACCCTTTGAGACCCTTTGAGACCCTTTGAGACCCTTTTTAACTACTGCTATGTGCTGACACGGATTTATTCAGGACTTTCGCGCCTCGAGTACCGTGGATATGACTCGGCCGGTCTAGCGGTTGATGGAGACAAGAAGAACACAGTGTTCGCCTTCAAGGAGGTTGGCAAGGTCGCCAAGCTCAAGGCATTGATCGAGGAGTCTAAGCCGGATCCTAGCAAAGTCTTCGACTCGCACGCGGGTATTGCACACACGCGATGGGCCACTCACGGCCCCCCTTCTCGATTGAACTGCCATCCTCACAGGTAAAGAATGGGCCCAGCCAATTCTATACTTGGATGAAGCATGGAGCTGACGGAGAGATAATGTGCAGATCTGATGTCAACTGGGAATTCTCAGTTGTCCACAATGGAATCATCACCAATTACAAGGAGTTGAAGGTGCTCTTGAGCTCCAAGGGATTCAAATTCGAGACGGAGACGGATACGGAGTGTATTGCAAAGCTCGCCAAGTACATCTATGACCAGCAGCCCAGCATAGGATTCGTCGACCTTGGCAAGGCCGTCATCAACGAGCTTGAGGGAGCTTACGGTTTGTTGATCAAGTCGGTGCACTACCCCCACGAGGTTATCGCTGCCCGCAAGGGTTCGCCATTGGTGATTGGAGTGAAGACGCAGAAGCGCATGAAGGTGGACTTTGTAGATGTCGAATATGCGGAAGAGCACCTTGGTCTACCGGCTGAGACGGCCTCTCAGAATGCTGCTCTTAAGAAGGATGCCGGTAGCTTCCTGTCGCCCAGCAATCTTCTGGCCAGTCCCGACAAGTCTCTCTTGCATCGCTCGCAGTCCAGGGCCTTCATGACTGACGATGGCATGCCCATGCCTGCTGAGTTCTTCCTGTCTTCAGACCCTTCCGCTATTGTTGAACATACCAAAAAGGTGATGTACCTGGAGGACGATGACATTGCCCACATTCACGAGGGCTCCCTCAACATCCACCGTCTGAAGAAGGCCGACGGTAGCTCCAACGTCCGGACTATCCAGACGCTCGAGCTTGAGCTGCAGGAGATCATGAAGGGCAAGTTTGACCATTTCATGCAGAAGGAAATCTTCGAGCAGCCCGAGTCGGTCGTCAACACCATGAGAGGTCGTCTGGATCTCGAGAACAAGACTGTCACGCTTGGTGGACTGCGCTCCTACATCGCTACCATCCGCCGATGCAGGCGTATAATATTCATTGCATGCGGAACTAGTTACCACTCGTGCATGGCTGTCCGCGGTATCTTCGAGGAGCTTGTGGAAATTCCCATTTCGGTGGAGCTGGCATCGGACTTCCTCGACAGACAAGCGCCTGTCTTCCGTGATGATACGTGTGTCTTCGTTTCCCAATCAGGTGAGACTGCCGACTCGTTGATGGCTCTCCGCTACTGCTTGGAGCGCGGTGCTCTGACGGTGGGCATCGTCAACGTTGTGGGTTCTTCCATTTCCATGCTCACCCACTGCGGTGTTCACGTCAACGCGGGTCCCGAAATCGGTGTGGCCTCTACGAAAGCCTACACGTCACAATTCATCGCCATGGTCATGTTTGCCCTGTCGCTTAGTGACGACCGGTCTTCGAAGGCCCAGAGACGCGTGGAAATCATGGAAGGCCTAGGTAAGGTCTCTGAGCAGATCAAGTCGATCTTGGAGTTGGATCAGAGCATCAAGGAGCTTTGCAAAAAGACATTCCAAGGCCAGAAATCCCTGTTGCTGCTGGGACGTGGCAGCCAGTTCTCCACAGCTCTGGAGGGTGCCTTGAAGATTAAGGAAATATCTTATCTGCACTGCGAGGCTGTCATGTCTGGTGAGCTGAAGCACGGTGTGCTCGCGCTTGTGGACGAGAGCCTACCCATCATTATGATTCTGACCCGAGACGACCTTTTCAAGAAATCGCTTAACGCTTATCAACAAGGTATGGTTTCTTCTCATTTTTTTTTTTTTTCCTCTTCTTGCTGCTCTGCGAAAACAAAATTACTGACACGGTATAATCAGTCGCCGCACGTGGTGGTCGTCCCATTGTGATTTGCAACCCCGGCGACGAGGAGCTCAAGGAGAACCAGGCCGAGAAGATCGAGGTGCCCAAGACGGTGGACTGTTTACAGGGTCTCCTCAACGTGATCCCTCTGCAGCTGATTGCCTACTGGATGGCCGTCATGGAGGGTCTCAACGTGGACTTCCCCCGTAACTTAGCTAAGTCCGTTACGGTGGAGTAGGACACGAAAGGGAGAAAAAAAAGGGGTTAGAATGCCTTCAGTACTTTTTAATGCAGGAGCTACGTATATTTACGAGGAGATGATGATGCTGACCGGGCGGGGTACTGGGCGGATACCGGAGGACAAGAGGATATCCTGGGAAGAGGTCCGCACATGTTGGGTAGAAGCCTTAGTTTTGTAGAATCACGGGTTTCGCCAATAAAGTTATGTCTCTTGATCATTGGTGATGAGGTTGTTGTCTTTATGGGGGTTGCTATGAAGTGACATGGAGATAAGTTCTTGTCTGGTTCTGCATAGGCGGGTGGTCTCTCTCTCTCTCGTATTGTAAATCCTAATTCCACAGGTCGAAACATGATGGATTGGATCTTGTCTCAGCGATACACAGCGGGCATGACTCGCAATGTGTAGGATATAGTAACGGCCGGGAGAGGAAACGGCGGTCTGTCGAAACAGGCCAAGAGATACACGCACATACCTAGATCTCTGCATACTTGTGGTTCTCACAGATTTATCCTGGTGGTGGAGAACGTTAACGGTAGGGGTTCGTGTGCCGTTGGGAAAGTGGTCTATCTGGTATAATTCCTCATACGGTTTTCCACCTCCCCTGACCTTGCTACAGACACGAGAGACGGGACAAGACGGACAGACGTGCACATAACAGTAATGTTGAGTTTCCAAGTCTCAAAAAAAAAAACACAGTTTGAACTTGCTCTTGCTACCCCTACCGCTCGTTACCATAACCATAGCCCACGAATCCACCCTCAAACCCCACACATGCTCTCTATCATCGCTGTCTACTAAGGAAGCTAAACGGTCTGCGTTCCATAGCCCTTGATCCGGTCGGCAAAGGCCCAGCTCTGCTTCTCCAGCACCTCGTTCTCCTTCAGATCCACGCCGTCCTGTGAAATCACGGCGATACTGTACCGGTCCATGCTGCGCGCGTCGCGGTAGAAGAGCACCTTCATGCACTCCTTGACGACGTCGACGGCCTGCTCGCGGGTGAGGTTCTTGACGGACTCCTCGTCCGGGGCGTAGCGCCGCATGATGGGCTGCGCCAGCACGGATCCGAAGCCCGTGGCCAGCGAGGGCGCGCTGAACGTGGTGCCCAGCAGGTCGGCGGCGGCCAGGAAGGGCGCGCCGGCCTCGTCGAGCCCGGCCACCAGCACGTGGTTCCACAGCGGGTCGAACTTGGAGCGCCGGGCGTAGAGGAGCTTGGACAGGTACTTGTGCAGGTTGCGGGCGTTGAGGCTGCGCTTGCGGGCGTCCGTGTCAACGTCCGCCTCCGAGGCGCTGCTGCTGGTCGTGCCGGCGGCGTAGGCTTCGTCGATCGAGAGACCCGTCAGGTGGCGGTCGAGGTATTGCATGTCGGAGACATCGCCGCCGAAGCCGACGACGGCCGTGTCGTTGAAGGTGCGGAGGCGCTTGACGTCGGTGAAGCGCGCGAGGGAGCCGTAGGATGCTAGAGGGGGTTTAGAGAGAAACAATCAGTTTTGGCTGGGCGAAAGAGAGTAAATCAGGGGAAGGAGAAAGAAAGAAAGAAAGAAGAAGACACACCCAAGTTATCGGCGGCTATCACAACGCCCTCCTTGTACTTGATCGCCACCACTGACGTCCCTGTCACGATGGGGGATTGTGTGTGCTGGTTTGGGCCGTTGGGTGACATGTAGGAACCATCGTAGGCGCCGTAGACGTCGTCTCGGGGCTATAGTAGAGCATCATTATGTATGTTAGCTCTAGTCATTACTCTCGCCCTTCACTCTCATGTACAAGTAGAAGTAAGGAAAGGGAAGGGAAAGCCAAGAGGGGGGATATGAGAAAACATATGCTTACACGACCCCAAGCCTGCGGTCGGTGATCCATTAGAACGAGTTGTTGTGGGGGAAGAGTGGGGGGAGGGAGGAAGGAAGGAACAAAGAGGTGGGCCTTCGAATCGCGGGGCTTCTTGCAAGAAATCCGAGTCTGTCTCCGCCGATAAACTGGGAACAGCTTCAAAACTTGCAGAGATCGAATGCGTTGAGATCGGTGATGGTTTGTCGCTTGAAGCTCCTCCCTCTATGGCAGCTGGTAGCAGCTATCAGGTACTCCCGGGTATCCGCAGTGCTGTGAGCGGACGCAAGTACCCGGCGCAAATCCGCGAGGTAATGATTTGCTGGACTTTGTCGTCACGGAGCTGCCTGGCTACGGTACCATTTCTGATGGGGGGCGCCATTGCAGCCGCGTCGCATTCTCTGATTCTGGGTTGCATCTTCCCAGATCACGACAACTACAGTAGTCCATGACAACGCGTAGAACTAGTCTTGTCTGAACACGTGCCTAGAGTATCTCGAGTCTACCCTCGTCAATCCAATACGATCGTGAAGAAAAGTGGCGGCCAACCTTCCCACCCAAAAGCAGATTATGTTCCGGTAATTACCCTAGTTACTTGGACGCATGTTGTTTCTGAACCGAGGAAATCCATTCCCACCGATAAACTTAAGCCCCCAGAAGTATGGGTAAACTCCAGTCTCTAGATATATAATTGGTGTATAAAATAAGTGCAACAGCGTTAACTATGATGGATGCATTCGCTGATTCACGGTTGGAGCTTGACTTCGAAGCCCGCCAGGGTTCTCTGTGCTGATATGCTCCGACCACGTTTACTCCATAAGTTACCGGTAATCCCCTTTCATATCCACACACACAGACACCCAAGCAGACCCAGAAACCCCGAGGTTCGTGATTACATATCCTGGCCATCATGACAAACGGTCACTGCAGTGACAATCACAACCGGGAAGTAAGTATCATACGTAAGCTAGAAAGAACCTCGTTCTCACCCATGCATCAAATGAATCAGGAACACAGGCAAATAACGCTCCTGCATCCCACCATGCACATTCGCGAGCAACCAACGCATGCAGATAATTTGAGAATCCTTTAGTTAGATTGTAGTTTCACTCCCCCCAAAAACCAGACCGGGCCCCCTCGAGCTACATATTCCCTTTTCTTCCAACGGGATCAGCTTTCGATTACAGTTATGCAGCAGATGGGCTCAACGATCATACCCATGCCGGTACAGTAGCCAACTCCATCACGCAGTCATCCTCATGTGCCATTGCAGGTGTGGGGAAAATCAACACCTGATGGGCATTTTCTAGTAGGGTAGGTAGTATCAAACAATAAAAACACAGCCGCTTGCTCTTGCTCTTTCAAATGCTACATTGAACCACAAACAAACATGTTTTTAAAAAAAAAAAAAAAAAAAAAAAAAAAAGGGGATCGAGAAAATAACAGAAGCTATCTATGAGAAGCCTAACCAGCCTGTAGCGAGCACGAAGGGGAAGTAATAGAAGAAAAAAATCAACAAAAACCGCATCGAACTCCTCGGGGTATATGCACTGAATATTGTATGGGCTGCTCCTGCTGCTCGGGTCGAGAGTTAAATATAAAAAAAAGGTCCGATCTTCTCGTGAGATAACCGCAACAAAAAGAAGAGGACCAGCAGTATGCTTCGTTACGGGGAATCAGTCGCGTGAAGGCCGTGACGTCGATGTAAAAAAACAAAAAAAAAAACAATCAAACATAAAAAAGAGCAGTGGCTGCAGGTGACGATAGCTCGAAATGCTCCCAACACAATGATGTTGTTGACCCCTCCTTTAGTCCGCCGCCTTTCCATATTGTCCCGCACCCTTTCCTTCCAAAAACGATGTCCGGACACAATTACAAAATCAATAGAGAATCAATAGAAAACCAAAAGAAGTGGCACCTTCATTGAGGAGAAGAAGCAGTAGTGGGAGTAAAATCCTTGGTGATCTCCGTCCTAACCTTATGACACCACTTCCAAATGGCCGCCTCGAACTGTATCCATACGTCGCGGTTATTGTTGTAGACGACCGCCAGCACGTCAACCTTCAGCATGACCTCCCAACGTAGCTCAGCAGCTTTGATCCAGTAGCGCAGATTGTCGGCACAGCGATAAGGTTTAAGGGTGTCGGTATGGAAGGAGCCGATGGCACCAAAGCGCTGTCTTGACTTACGGACAGCGGCGTTGTGGAGCTGGACGAGGCGGAAACCATTCTGAAAGGCGGCTAAGAAGGGAGTGGGTAGTTCGGAGGAAGGCGTGATGGGGGTGTAGGGCGGGAGAGGGTCGAGCTGCAAGCCGGCCATCATGGAGTTAAAAAAGGCGATCTCGCAATTGATAGTACGGTCCGTCCAGTCACCCTGTAGCCAAATCCAGGAGGCACGCTCGAGTTGTTCGGCTTCCTCCATTTCCTCCTCGCGCTGCAGCATGTGACGGATTCCCTGGATCCAGCCCGCCATGACTTTCTCCTCTTCTGGTCGCATACCGCCAGTGAATCGTCGTGTAGCCATATGTTTTAACACCTCAAGAACGGAGAATAATCCATTGCGGATCTCCTTCTCGGACTTGATGGCGTCGAGTCGTTCGGGGTTTTCGTGTGATGTGTAATAAATCTTGGCGGCTCGGATGGCCAAGGTCACATGATCGAGGATCTGCATTCCCTGGACTTCAAAGAACCCAGCGGATGCATTGGAGGATTTGTGTGAATGGGGCGAGTTGGATGAGTTGGGTGAGTTGGGAGATCGGCTAGGCGAGGGAGGAAGAACAGGCGGGATTTTGGATTCAACGAGGACATTGGCTGCTGAATCTAATGCGCCATTCAAGTCTGCTTTAAGTTCGGCGTGAGTGGGCGGCCTGGGAACGTGTTTGACCCTGTGCTTATATGTGCTCATGGTCGGAGGCGGCATGGTCGGATCGGGCTCTTCAAATTCCTCCTCGAAGAAGGAAGTGGGCGAAAAGGTGGGTGACATGGGAGAATCCACCAGCCCTCCAAGTCCGAACCTCTGTGCTGATAGATCGGGACTGCTCATCGTCGACGAGTGCGGTGAATCTCCACCCTCCGACATTATCGTCTTGGTAGGTGACAACAAACCTGATAAAGAATCCACCGAAGACAGGTCTAACGTTGATGCCCTAGGGTTCTTTTTCCTGGCCAGCTGCCCGCCTTTCCCATCCAGTAACCCGGTTCTAGCAAAGTAGTACTGGAGGTGGGCGATACTGCCCAGGCTCAACACGCTCTCCCTCTGTCGCGCACTGGCCGCGAAATCTGTTCCTTCCGGTCGAGAATATCCTCTTCGCTTCATTGCTGACGACCCCGTGAAGCTAGCTACCGACATGCGCGATGAGGCGCAGCTAGGTCCTGATGAGTAGAAGCTGGCTGACGAATGGCGGGAATATCCATCGCTGCCCATTGAATCTCGAAATGAGCCATCTGTGCTGGAACTGCGCGATATTGATGACCCGACTGAAAGACATCGCGACACTTCTTGATGTTGTTTTGGTCGCAACGCCTTGGTGGGTGTGCTCTCTGGAGATGGCGAGTCTCGTCGAACAATCGGAGGTTCCTCGCGGATGACTGTCGCTGCCATGGCGATGGTGGTTGCTCGTAGTAGTTATTGGGGTTCGTGGAAAAGACGGAAGATGAAGATGTGAAACGTGCTCAACCCTCACCAGTGCACAGCGCTGGTAGATCCGATTGATCGGTCGTTGGGCAAGACCCAAGTCTTTACTCTGGAACAGAAGAATTGCTCAACAAATGAATGGAGTGAACCGAAATTGCCGTTTAGATACTCAGTAGCGTAGTGGCGTTAGTGATTAAGATGTGTACTAGCTTGTAAACATCGAAGTGAAGCAGTTCCTCCGCCATTCACCAGTGGCAATGACATTCATCAAGCCCGAACGGGTTGGCCCAACTTCTCACAGTCTTGACCAGGTTGAAGTCAAGAGAGTCAGTTTGCAGGGGAACATGTGATTAGTTGGTGCAAGGCACATACCAAAGAGTCAAGACCCGTTCGCTCGTGGGGAAAAAGTGAAGGGCATGAAACAGATTGAGTGTCAGGGGTTCGGCAGGGGGGGGTTACGGAATGGGTCTTGACAGTACGGTAGGTTCCGAGGAATCATCCTGGAGGCAGCTCAAACTCATCCGTCAAGAATCCATCCACTGAATTCCAGGAAGCGGCAGGTAGCTGCGATCCCTCACCAATCGGCTACTATGGCACCCTCCCCCAAACTTGTTGCTTTCGCCAATGTCAGTTGCACGCCTGGATCTAGTGCAGACAGAGGCGGAAACGGGGTGTGCAGCTCGCGCGGGTCTACTGTACGCGATCGATGAAGACAGAAGACGGCTTGGATCGTACCGGTACCTCGGTCTCTCCGAAAGTCCAGCTAGAAACAACGGTGCTCAAACGTGCATTCTCTCAGACAGACTTTCAGAAGGACGGAGGTATCGTAATCGTGGAGGCCTGTCCTTTGCGGAGTCGCCTGAACAGATTACTTACAATCTCATCATGCCTAAACAAGGACTGCTGTGGACCTCACCAGACTAACGCGACTGCGAAAAAAGCTGGGTCCGTAAGAGCCGGTACCGGTAAGCGACAGCTGGGCTGTTTGGATGAAGAAATTCTGGAATTCCACGGATGGAAGGATCGTGTTCCCCTTGTTCACTGGATAAAAGCATACAACTGCTCAGCTGTGCATGCTCACAACTACATAATTTCTTCCTCTTGAATTGAATTCTGCAGAGTATTGGCCTGCGACCGACCTCCAATTGGATCTTCAAATTGATGTCATTGGCGCCGTGCGCAACGAACCGCTGATCGTGTCTCAGAATCGGATGGCCCCCCCAGCATTCGAACAAAATGATAGCGGCTGCCCAGCAACTGATTCGCGCCCATTCCTCAAGCCCCAACTCCGAAACATCGAAATCGAACGCCGTCCCCAGCACCAGATAGCTAAGATTCCCATGCTGACTTCTTTCTTCAGCGCAACATGACTTCCTTTCTCAATGGTTTTTCTTCTTCATCCCAAGACAATCTTTATGCACGTTGAATATGCACCCCATCCGCTCACGCAATGCAAGTGATTTCCATTGCCCAATTGTGCACTCGCTGCCATCGGTTGATACAGTCACATGGTACAGGTCGCGCATCACATGTATTCGCGGGTCCACCTCACCCAGCTGCCCGTTCTGTCTCAGGGTCGGTACGTCATCCCGTCGCTCCGGAATCCGGGGCCCGGAAGAAGCAGTTCAAAGCAAGCATCGGTTTCCAAGCCGAGCAGCTGGTGTCAAAACTAGGGAATGCGATCGAGAAAACTTTCCGTCTGGCGTCTTGACCGCCACCCGCTACTCGCAGAGGCAAAATAAACAGGGAATACACCCACCGTGTCTGTGGATCGGATTTTGTGCAGGCAGGTGCACCATTACTGTTATGAGGACAAGTGCCTGTTTACTGTGCGCATTGATGCCGTGGTAATACCGCATCCACAGCTTGGGGAATACGCCGTTAGCTTGTTAGACACGTTCTATGTGATATGTTAGCCTGGTTGGTATCTGATCACCGTCCGAGACTTCGTGTCCTTCGATAGCATTGTTTTTGAACAGTTTGGGGGGCAAGCGAGTTGACTGAATTGGCGTTGTTGTGAATGACTACTCTTCCCATAGAACCTCCAGATCATTGAAGGCTGGACAGTTCTGCAAGTATCGCACGGAAAGGCTGGCCGACGGGGATCGTCCGCGTGCCGGGTTTCGGTTCGTTCTGGAAACGCTTTGAGTTGCGTGACTCGCTGTAATAGAGCCATACCTTTTTTTCCAGCGGGAGTAGTTTGATGTGCCAAAAAGGTGAACCATCATGACAAGCGGTAACGTCGGGAAAGTTAAGAGAACTGGACAATTCCGTCAATGACTTTACCCACGTTCTGAGCGGCTGTCACCAACTATAAAACCTCAGAAGTACATAATTTCATTTCCGAACCTTACCATATGAATTCGACATTGGCCGGTGTATTTTGGCTGATTCTGGCCTTTTCGATGGATTGGTAGGCAAAGCAGAGCACTGATTCCGGCAGATCCCATCGTCAAGTAGGTATATTTGTGTCGTAATGGAGTCGGGAGACATGCTTTGCAGGTGCTAGCGTTTTCCCAATGCCCAAGATCTCTGGTCAGGACTGGGGACGTTACTTATCTTTCTCATAGGACACAGTCTCGTGGACTTCGTGCCTCGTTAGTTTCTACTGCCACGATGTGCCAGCCTGTAGCGGACACTCTTTGGCGGCTGAACCCGTCTTTTATGTCCCACTTTCTGTAGCGATCGCCGCGAAATCAGACTTTACCATCAGGCTCATCAGATGGATTTCTTCTTGTGACGAACGGGTTTTCTGCGAATCATCGTCGCAGACTAGATCGCGACACCTTACTACTGGGGCAAACAAGGCCATATCATAGGACCTGAAAACTGGGTGTGCACGGCGGGGGAGTCCTATCATCAGATAAGCCCCTGTTGCGTGCTAGATGACTGGGAATGTCCACCAATGGACTGAGTGGGTCAACAAGGCTAAGGGAAACTGACTCTTAGCTGATATCCTACGCTGGAACGCTATTCATCATTATCCCTCCCTAGTGCCATTACGCTATCTTGCCATTCGGTTCTCGGAGGAGGTTGTGGGGAGAAGTCTCATAGACAATATGTGTGGCCACGGTTCCACTTGCAAACAAAGAGGACTCGCTTTCTTGGAAGGCCGTAGGCACGGAGAAGCGCAATTTCCTAGCTTTACCCACGGAAGTCGACTGGTATTTGGAGGAGTTGGGATCTTAATTATCTGGATGGAGCCGGAACTCATCATGAGAGCTGAAATTCATGCCTTTATATGAGACAATGGACACGCAGTTTTAAATAGGATAACTAGCATTGAAAGATGCTTATCCCATGGAAACCTAAGAGGAGACCCTCGGCAAACTGGCTGACAAGGAAAACACCATCATCATGAATGCCATGGCGTTTTCACTGCTAGTGGAGAATGATCGTGTGAGAAGGTCTTGTCGAGAACGGTAAACACCGTATTTTGATCTCAACACGCTGTACCTAGTCCTTGGCATATGGAATTCTACTACGCATAGCATTGTTGGCGGGAAGTTATCTTCCCAGCCAGCTGTAAGTTTCTCTCGCTCGTCTTCATCGTAACTACATATTACCAGATACCTGGAAGACCAAGGTGGAAGACAGCTACTTCTCTAACTTAGAATTTGGATGGAAACAGGAGCCCGGGACTTCAATACGTGGGCCCCAGTGAAACTATGGCCGTGTGGGGAACGAGACGATAGAATTCTCGATCGAGAAGGGCCTTCCATCCATACTGGGCGATGTCAAACAACTATGTTAGGGTCGGGACGTTGCTGATTGAGTGCCATGGGAGCGCACTGAGCGCCAAACTCTTTGTTCCTAGTGTCTGATCCCGGCTGCTGGCGACAAGAAGTAAAGTGCTCGTTCCACAAGTCCTATAGGTTTCTAAGCCCTGGTTCGGTCCCAATAGGATGACAAAGTGTCAGGTCGGACTAGCCGGCTATCTACAAGCATCAAGGTAAACTACGATGACGACCCCGGGACGTCGACGTGGAACTGGTTTAGCTCTCCCATCACGGCCCGCCGAGATCTGGATCATGATATTAAGGGTAGGTGTATCTGCCTTTGTCCTCTCCTCCATGCTAGGCCCCAGGTAATTACATGGGTCTTGTAAGGACAGTGATGTGTTCCACCCTCGGTACAGGAAAGGCTCGTCGTTGTTTATAGTGAGCCAATCCGGGTCGAGAGTCTGGTTCCAGTCGAGCATAGCGCTCTCAGATGTGCGGTTTTCTCGACCAAGCCTGCCGATATTCCTGGGCTCGATGATGTATGGAAACTCAATATAATTAACCCTGTGAAATCGTCTTCTTCCACATCTGTACCCCAAACTCATTAATATAGGCCAAGTGATATCCCCTCGGAAGCCCGCAAACATGTCCTGAAATGCGACTTCTGCCTCCTTCGATCGTGGTGCCCACCCAGGGGAACTCCGGCCTCATCATGTGTATTTGTAGATTCGCGGTAGCTGGACCGCTGACGACGGTTGTGATATTGGAAACTCTGGTCAGATCACTTGGTCCATGTTGATTTGTCTGGGGCAGAGATGCGGTACTAGCGTTCGTGCACCAGGGGGGAGAGACTTGGCAGAACACTACTACATAGTATCATGTATGTACGGTACTCCATAGATATGTGGATTCACGGTAGAGACAGGATGCAAACCCCAGGCAGAGACATTCCTGCTGTGGAAATTCCCCAGAGGATGCCAGGGGTCCTGGCATTGGCTTCGATACGATCTGGTCGATGAAAGATCCGGCCGTGATCGCGAGCCTGGGGATAATTACCCGCGCTCTGCTATGGTTTCTTAGCATCATGTGAGCAGAGATGGCACACCGTCAGACAAACAAGACAGCAAGCATTCGGATGGGTGTCACTGAAGTCAGAGCTGGGGATCATGTTTGTTGAGATTAAACTTCTGTTACTGAGATTGCAGAGGCACGGCATCGAAA
>JAOYMO020000001.1:133224-161994 GCA_025802455.2 Iodosphaeria phyllophila | reverse complement strand
CATCGACAAGCGGTTTGGCGAGAACGATCCGACAATGGACCCAGACCAGAAGATGCTGGAACGATATGCTCTAGAGAAGCAAAAGAATCATAAACGTGCAGTCTTTGATTTGGAAGACGACGATGATCAAGGAGGCTTCAGCTTGACTCACATGGGCAAGGCGCTTCATTTTGATGGCCCCACCATTCGCGATGATTTCGAGGAGGAAGAAGAAGGAGAGGACGAGGACATGGAGGATGAGAGTCCCACCGATAAAGAAGGCCGCCTCGCCTACCTCAAGCGAAAACAATTGGCCGAAGTCGCTCAGGAGAACAACCTGGAGGAGTCTCAGAGGAAAAAGTCGAAGAAAGAAGCCATGGAAGAGGTCATATCCAAGTCCAAGTTCCACAAGTACGAGAGACAAATTGCGAAAGAAGACGATGACGATTTGAGGGCGGAGCTTGATAAAACCCTCCCTGATCTACGAGAACTGCTTTTTCAAGGAGCAGCTAAGCCGAAGCCTATCAACTCAACGAGCACCGACGAAGACAAGAAGAAGCTAGAAAAAGAATACGACCTCAATATCAAACAGCTTGCTAAAGACCGGAGAGCTGCGCCGGGTGACAAGACTCTAACCGACCAAGAACAGGCCCAAGCTGAGGCTGAACGCTTGAAAGAGGTCGAGGAAAAGCGGGAGAGGCGCATGGCAGGCCTCGAAGAGAGTGAAACTGAAGATGAGGAAAAGGACAATGAAGGGCCCGAGTATGCAGAGCTCAGTGCAGGTGGTACCGGTGTTCAGTTTCGAGAGGATGATATGGAGGATTATGGGTTAGGCGTTGGTCTGACGGCCAAGGCGAAGCCCACTGCCGCTGAGCTTGGATTTGATGATGAGGATGATTTCTTGATTGAGGACGATCTTGTAGCCAGCAGCGCTTCTGACTTGTCTGAGAATGAGGAGGACGACGATGATGACGACGATGATGATGATTATGCGGAGGACGACGAGTTTACCAAGGGGCTCCTGAACGAGGAAGAATCAAATAGCCTGGTTTTTACTCTACCCGATGAAACAAAGGGAGATGGATCTATCGCCTGTCCCAACACACACGACGAGTTCATCAATATGACCAATCATTTGCCTCTCGAAACCATTCCAACTCGGGTCCAGAGAATCAGAGCTCAGTACCACCCAAGACTAGCGGCGGAAAACAAGAGCAAGCTCGCCAAATTTTCCACAGTTCTCATCAAGCATCTACCATACTTAACAAGCCAGCCGTCACCATCACACTTCGCTCTAATTGAGACCCTAACCCGTCATGTACATTCCCTCGCCAAATCCTACCCAATCGAAGTCGCCAATGAATTCAGGTCTCATCTCGAGGATATCGGCCAGAATAGGCCCCTTGCCCTGGGCATAGGCGATCTCACCATCCTCACCGCAATAGGTTCCGTATACCCCACGTCAGATCACTTTCATCAGGTCGTCACCCCTGCCATCTTGGTCATGGCAAGATTCCTGGGCCAGAAAATCGCTCGGACCACGGACGATTTCGCTAGAGGCGCCTACGCAGCTACTTTGGCATTGCAATACCAAGCCACCTCCAAGAGACACGTCCCGGAACTCATCAACTGGGCTTTGTATAGCCTCTCCGCACTGGCTCCCGTCAAGGCCAAGACATTTCTAGGGTCTTTCCCACAACACAATCCACCGCCTGGAATGCGTATCGAAGGGGCGACAAGTATCCAGCCGAGGAAACTGAATTATTCCGACCTTGTTGCCCTAGGCCGACCATCGTCACCTTTACCACCATTGTCACCTTTACCGTCATCGTCACCTTCGCCATCATCGTCACCTTTACCATCATCGTCGTTGGGCAACGCACAAATCTTATCCCAAAAAGTCGCCATTGTCTCCACTATGATCCGCGTTCTGGACGCTGCCGCAGACACATGGATCGATAAATCGGCCTTCATCGAGACTTTCACTCCTGTTCTCGCCGTGCTCTCCCACCTATCCACACAAACTTGTCATTCTCAGCTTCCCCCCGCTCTCAACGAACTCATCCTCACAGCGCACGACAAAATCGCTCATCTCGTACACCAAGCCCAAACCTCGCGCCGTGCTCTCGAGCTACATCACCATCGTCCCCTCGCCATCAAAACCCATATCCCCAAGTTCGAAGACAGCTTCGACCCACACAAACATTACGATCCAGACCGCGAACGGGCGGAGCTGGCGAAACTCCGCAAGGAGCACCGCCGCGAGCGCAAGGGGGCTATGCGTGAGCTGCGTCGCGATGCGGCGTTCGAGGCGCGGGAGAAACTGCGTGTCAAGAAAGCCAAGGATGAGGCTTACGAGAAGAAGTACAAGAGGCTGGTGGCGGAGATTCAGGGCGAAGAAGGCCGTGAGGCAAATGTGTATAAGCGCGAGAAAGAGCAGAGGAGGAGGGCGAACAAGAAGAGGTAGTGGATGTGACTAGATAGGGTTGTTGTCGACATAGTGGTAATGTTGGGCGGGGAGGGATAGTATGGGGGTACTCGTCTGCGATCGGAGCCAAGCTTCGTACTGGTTAAAGCTTGCCCCATGGCCCAAGGTTGGAACTTGACTCGTATATATACCATGAGCGAGCGTGTCCAATATTCATTACGAGCGCTTCTGTGAGGGTTGGAGCACTTGGTTGAGAGTATTCGGTAGACATTACACTGCACACATCCCACTCCATCTCATTGGAGTAGACGTGTATTTCTGCAGCTAGAAAGAATTACCAACCATGACGTTTCCAAGCTGTGCTTTTGACTGCCGTAGATAACGAGACAGTTGAGAGGATTCACGCGGTTCAACACCTGGACAACTTACTATCCCGAAAACTTCCATCTGCTCTCAGGTGATATCGAACGCGAAATTGTCACAAGCAAGGAGGAATTCGGGGGAAACTTGGGTAATTCAGTAAGGCTAACGGTCGATTATTTGCATGCTTCCACACCATCTGCTACCACTTTACTAAGGTTTTTGCATTGAGTGGCGACAAGACATCTTTGGAATCGTGGTCTAGTAGGGAGCGTCAACATCACTACCGGTAGCGCACCACCTCACCAGAGAGAGGCAGGTAATGTCAAGACCAACTTGGAGCCTCTGAAGTACCTATGTCAGTTGTACGATAGGGATCGGGTATGGAACGAGGCTCTGCCATCTGGTTGGTTTTTTTATTAATTCGTGCTCGATGCCCGTACAAACTCAAAACATGCGTAAATCTAGCAATCTTTCTTTCTCTTCCTCCAACATAACGGCTTTCTCAACTCTTGCTTCTGTGTATACAGTCTCGCAAGCCAATCGCGGTATCAATGATACATAAAAGGAGTTCATCTTGCTTTCGTAAGAGAGTCCTTGGGGGAATATTTCTTTGACTGTGGCCGTCTTACACGCCCGAGAAAGATCTCGGGCTCGGGCGAGGAGAAGCTATCACCGGAGAAACTTCCCCAAGACTAGATATGGAAAATACAGGCTAGAGGCACAGCACAAAGCGTCTCAAATATTCTAGAATCAACACGCAAGGATAGCCGAGAGATGAAAAGAAACCAGACTATCAGAGCAGCCTCACAGGCATGCAAATAAGTGCGCGCGTGTACGGTACCGGTATATAGCAATAATGTTGAACAATGTGTCTCTACAGCTGATGCCCCCTTCAAAGTTTTAGATCAGAAATCACCTGAAAAATGTAAAACGGCGAAATAAAAAAACAAAAATAAAAATAAATGTTCCTGGTGGGACTCGAACCCACGACATTCGCATTTTCGTCATACAAGTAAGGAAACCCCTGAAAAGTATAAGAACGACGCGCTTATCCACTGCGCCACAGGAACGTCAACTAATTTGCAGCTTCGTAGCGTTTATATTCTCTACGCGCAGCAAGACGACGGCCACGTCGCAACACAGTGATCCAAATTCAATTTCTGACACTCTATCTCACAGAGAAGGCAAAATATGATATCTTTCACAGTATTAATGGTACTTGACCATCATTGAAATCATAAAGTGCGGCGAGAGAACATAGTTTGCTGTGCTCAGTTGCTTTACCACACGCGCACACTGCAGTCTGCGGTACGTACTGGATACTTACTATGCGCCGTTCTGCGCTGCCAAGTGAAATGCCAATAACAGACGGAGCATTTGTCGGTGCTTTCGTGTAGCTAGCTGGGGGGCGTGTTAAGTTCTTCCCAACTGTGAACCACCATTTTCCCAGTCGGCGACCTACAATTTCTTTTGAATGCGGGTGTTTTGAGCCAGCCTACAGCTTGGACAGCCAATAACGCAGCATTCTGGTCTACAGGTAATGACCGGCACGCACACACCGTCTGACAGGTAAAACTCATAAGTTTGCTCTTGTTCTCACTCCCCGTTCTCAGATTGTGAGCAAGAAGAAAGAAAGAAACGATAGAATACTTGCTCATCAATCTCACAGAAACAATCGACATTTCACCAATTTCACAGCAAGTATACCACAACTACAGTGTTAAAGCACACCAAGTTTTCACCATGTCAACACAGGAAAATGACGAAGAGGACTACATGTCCATGACCTTTGCGGAGACCCCATCAAGCCAAGCCGCAGAAACCTCGCTCCAGCGCCGCGCGCGCCAGCGTCGCGAGGCCGAGATCCGCAGCCGACCCAAATCGACAGCGGAGCTCGAAGCCGAGGCCGCAGCGGCCCGGGAAGCCGCCCTGGCCACCTCCCTTCTGGAAAACAACAAAAAGTCCAAGGGCCTGGCCATGATGCGCAAGATGGGTTTTGTGCCGGGAAACGCGCTGGGAGCCGACGTTGCTGCGGGGGAATCACGCACGCAGCCGATTGGCATCTCGGTCAAGGAGGACCGGGGCGGGATCGGCGTGGAGGCGGAGCGCAAACGGCGGATACGAGAGGAGGCTAGGGAGAAAGGCATTGATCCGGACGTGGCTGCGAAGAGGCTCAAGGGATTGGACTTGGGGGAGTTCCGGGAACGTGTCATGCGCGAGCAGAAGGTAGCCAAGTGCGAGAAACAGGTTTATGCAGCGCAAAAGACGGCGGAAAGGATGTTTGATGAGCGGAGCGGGGACAATGAGGCAGCATCTGTGGCAGAATCAGATCATTCGGACGGGGTCGAGAAGGCGAAGACGGGGAAAACCAAGAAACTCGGTGGAAAGACGGATGTGAGGGGGATTGAAAAGTCTCGACCGTTAAAATCCATCCCTGTTTTATGGCGAGGTATGGTTCGCGCGCGCGAGGAAGCGGAGCGCGAAAGGCGGAAGCGGCAAGATTGGGAACAGAATGACCGATTGCGACTCCCGGTTTACGAGGATGATGAGGCTGATGAGGATGACCGTCTGGCTATGCAGCAATCTAGTAGTATATGGGACTACGCTGAAGAGGATGATCCTGGGGAGGATGAGGAATTAGAAAGTTTCAATGCGCTTGACGCCGAAGCAAAATCGGGGAGATTGGTGGAGTACCTAAGAAGCGAGTTTCGATATTGTTTCTGGTGCAAGTTTGCTTACCCGGATGAGGACATGGAAGGGTGCCCAGGTCTTACAGAAGAGGATCATGATTGAGAGAAAACACTATCAAAAATTGGTCAAGTTGTGTGCAGCCCATGTGCTTCATTTCCAGGGAATTGCTTTCATACATGTTTACGCATGAGTCCGATCCCCACTGAAAGGGCAATCTACATCAATCTACATCAATCTACATCAATCTATATCATCCAATGGCGCTTGCTCAGTTTTCTTCGCCTCTGTCGTCTGATCAGCCTGCTCGGTCTCTGGCTCAGCGGTCACAGTGCTCAAGCCCATCTGCTTCGCTACCTCATAGAAGGCGCGCTCAGCCCTCGGAAGCTCGGCAACCTGGTCTTCAAGATGTGCGTTCAGAAAATCAACCACCATAGCTGCTCTGATGTCATCTGGCAGCTCACTATCCTCAGGCAGTACCTGCTGGCGGATAAGGTCGTGCCGTTTGCGCTGCAAGAAATGATCAATTTGAGCGGCGGTATGCATAATCCGCTTCTTCGTCTTCATGTCACCCTTCGACATGGCTCCGGGAAGGTGCGCCGAGCCGATGATGAGCCCGAGTACCATTTTCTGGGCGTCTATATCGCGCAAGCCAAAGAATTCGCGCAGGGCGCGCAACGCAACCAGCATGCCGAACCAATCCTTGGTGCGGCGAAATACTCGCAATGCGTCAAAAGCCAGTAGGGAGTGGAAGTTGCCGTTGGGATTCCGGAGATGTTGTACGTCAGCCACCATGTCGGCAAACAATTGGCGACTCGCGAGAATCTGTTCGTGAAGTTGCGGACCAGTCAGGACTGCCCTAGATTGCCTTGCCGGCATAGCCTGCCAAAGTGTGCGGTACGTGTCTGGGTCCGGCTTTACGCCATGCTCGGCCACTAGCGCTCGGTATACGGCAGCGACGTCTTGGAACTGACCATCCTTGAGATAGGAGACGAGCAGCTCATTGACCATGAAAGTGTCGGGCGCAATCTTGGCGGATCGAACTGCTTCCCAGAGATCTACCATTCGTAAATGTAGTCCTCGGTCCTTGTAACTCTGCGCAAGTAAAGAGAAAGTCTCGAGCGTTGCAGGTGGAAAGCCAGGCCCGTATTGCTGAAGCAGCGGGCTGACCCCTTTGATGTTATCGCCGTAAATCTTGTCCTCCAGGGCCCGCGAACGGTCCCGGATCGTGACGAAGCCGATGCGAGCGTTGACCATGGCCCAACCCATAGCCTCGGCCTTGTCTTGATGTGTTGCCGTGCCTTGGCGGAACCAGGCGCCGATCAGCCCATTCACTTGGATGGGCCGTGGAGGGGCTCTCTGGCTCATCATGAATAGAACGACCTTCTCTGCACCATCATAGTCGCCAATACCGATGAGCCTCTTGAGCCACTTTCCAACGAAAAAAGGGTTGTTGATGGAAGAGGGCATTTTCCCTGTTGGCCTTCCACCCCTCATCATTTCGGCGAAGATGTCAAGAGCCCGATCGACCAGGTTGGCCTGCAAAAAGCAAGAAATGATGTGGTCGTAATCGTCGATAGTGATATCAGAGCCTGCCATGTCCCGAAAAATGCGATAATAATGGTAGGCCTTGTCCGCAGCGCCTGGCTCGTGACTGGCAGCGCAGGCGCGAATGAAAGGTATGATGACGTTCCGATCTTTGGTGGGGGACTCAGCTAGAATTTTGTTCAGCATGTTTTCTGCGCGATCTAGATCGGCCAACTGGCAGTGCATCCGCAATCCTAATGACCAAAAGTCCATGAACGTCTCTCGCTGCGTCCCCAGTGTAGTGACAAATCGTCTGTGGTTTTCAACGGCCTCTTTTCTCCATCCGGTCAAAAACATAGCTTCTATTGCGAGCAGTTGTCTCTGGTCGCTTAGCGCGATGCTGGCTGTTTTCATGTCGGTTGCTAGAGTATAGATTCGAGCCATGCGGTTGGTATTCCAAGACGCAGGAACGGCAAAGATTTCCCATAACAGATCCCACGTGACGTTGGGAATAGTGTTCCATCTCCCATTGAAATGCTTGCGGACAGTAGTGTAAGACTTCCAGACTTTGCTCGCCGTTTTCCCTTTCCAACTTCCCTCATCGCGCTGTGCAGCTGCATCCTGCAAGGCCGAGTTTAGCCTCTTGAGATTCTGCAGAGATTCCCGCTTCCAATGACGTGTGGTGATGGTGAGCTTATCATTGTATGTCCCCTTCTCTTTCACCAAGTTGTCGAAGATTTGATCCAGCAAGGGGTCGTCTGGCTGGGCATCGACAAAGCGTCTCATCTCCGCCTCCTCTTCCGACTCTGCTAGGTCCTCGATTTCATCATCATAATCGTCATCATCATCTTCTTCATCCTCTGCTCTTTTTTCCTCATCCTTCAACTCCTCGTCGATGGCATCAAAAAAGGCCACAGCCCGACCTAGTTGTTGCTCAATCTTAGCTAAACTTTTGTCAATCTTGCCGCCAGGATCTTGTAGGGCTTCGCCAAATGCACCCTCTTCCATGAGTTGCTTTAATTTGCCTTTGTTCTCTTGGTAGAATTTTAGCTTTACTCCTTCCTCTTCACTCTGCCCCGATAGCAACCCGAGTTTCCTCAGTGTCTCTTCCTGGTTCGAGTCGTCGGCCAGTTGAGCCGCACCGGCACGCCGTCGAGTCCCCGGGGAGTTGCGGACTTGGGCTTGATGTTGGATCTGGGGATGTTGGACTTGAGACTGGGCCTGTGAATGGGACGACGAACAACGGGCGGTCCATCGTGGCTGAAGGCTCTTTCGCAGCAGACTCAATTGGCAAGATCGGCAAACAAAATCTTTGGCGCCAAGGTCAAATAGAAACCCTGATGGTCGCATGAGGGCTCGAGACGTGTGCGCAGGTCGAAGTCGTGCGTCGTTTCTGCTGCTTCGACTAGCGATCTATTGTTCTCTTCGTCTGCGATTCGTTTGCTCTATATTTCAAGTAGGATGTTGCAGGTCGCTACCATGAAGACGATGCAGGCAGCTATGATAAAAAACTTTTTCTCGTTTTTCAATCCCCGAAAATGATATCACGGGCACACGGAGACATGCGGTGCATGTCCTCTACAGACAGGGGTGTAAAAGTGCCCAGTGCAGCACCTTGCAGAGTCCCCATACCGTACCGATACCCACCGGTACAATACAATAATGAAGATGCTGCTGTCACTGGCACAACGCGACGTCTTGGCGCGCCTGATGAAGCTCAATACTAAAAGAAGTAAATTATTTCAGAGAAGCAGCGGGCTCGCTTCGTAAAGTAACAAGGAAGTGAGATTTTCAGTCTGGATCAGCATGGAAGACCATGTCGCAGCTGATACCTTATTCTTTGACAAGGAACACCAAGTAAACTACCATGTTTTCCTTAACTTATCCCTTTTCCCAACGAGAAAAACCACGGTGAACCAATCAGTTTACTAACCTCATGGTAGCCCGCGTACATATTTGACCCATCAAATCTCGACGGCTCTCATAGACCCTCCAAGCGCAGAAAAGTCTTCCAGAAACAACAAAAAGAGGAACGGCAAACACCACATGATGCAACCTATCTTTTCCACCCGCTCTTTGAGGGAACCGAGAGCGAGGAATGTGTTCAGTTTCGATGGGAACTCTATGAGCGGTCCTGGTCCCGCATCGATAAGCGGATTCGAGTAAGTGAAGGTTCTTTTCTCTGGCAGGAAGGCCCCTCTTGACTGCAGGCTGAGACTGACACTGCAAAAGCACGTCCTGAGGCAAGCAAATCAGTCAACGCTTGATGGTGTAACTGCTTTTGTAGGCGAATCTAGAGAGTTGAACGGCACGGGAAAGATCCCGTCAGCGTTCATTATCACTGGTGCCAACATCGCACCCCAGGAGCTTTTATTTGAACAGCTGTCTGAAAACATTCAGGAAAGCTTGCCAGCCAAAGTAGTGAGGTTGCGCTCCGCCGACGCCTCCAATCTCAAGGCGGCACTCAAAAAGATCATTAGCTATGTTACCTCTGGAGAAGCACAAGATGAAGACGAAAATGACCTCGAGCTTGCCGTCAGCAAGGATGTAAGCCAAACGCAACAACGTCTCTAACAATTTTCGGTTCAGAAGTTAACCAATGATTTAGGGACGTAGATATCTAAACTACGATCTGGAGGCTATGTATAGCTACCTCAAGACCAACCCCCGGGACCGTATTGTTATTTCCTTTCAGGATAGTGAGGCATTTGAGACTAGTCTGTTGTCGGACCTCATCCTGCTATTTAGGTATGTTTCCGGCATAGTTTTCTGAACCTCTTGGCTAACCTGTCTTCAGTGCGTGGCTCGACCGAATACCGTTTACTCTCTTGTTCGGGGTTGCAACCTCGATAGAGTTCTTCCAGGCCCGGCTTCTCAAGTCCACCTGCCAGCACTTGTATGGAGACCAGTTTGACGTGGAGCAATCCGCGTCTGTCATTGAACGAATCTTCAAAACGGCAGTCGCCCATGTTCAAGCTCCCTTGCAACTGGGTCCCTCTCTTTTGCAGAACCTTCTGGAGAGACACCGCGATCAGGTCGCCGGAGTATCTATCTTCATAAGTTCAATCAAGGTCAGTCGTACTTCATAAATTGAAGCACGCAATCTGATCGTTTATAGTATGCGTACATGTGCCACTTTTACGCCAATCCCTTAGCTCTCCTCTTGGACCCCAATTTGGATTACGACTTGTTACAAGAATACCATCTGGAGGTCATCAGATCTCTTCCGTCCTTCCGTGCCTTCGTTGAGAGCAGCTTAGAGGAGGGCCATGTTGACGAAGTCCGATTACTGCTGGATGATGACGATCACCTCAAACGACGCGTCCAGGAGCAAGTTCGCGAGGCGCGTGAGTGGAGGACTGATATTCTCCGCATGGCCAAAATAATGACCGCTGGTCGGCTTTTGTCTATCGATTTCACCCAACACTATCTCGACACGCTATTGCTGGGTGTGGATGTTGAAGATCATGCCAGCAACTTTATTGATTCGGTTCAACGACTGGAGCCCAAAGACGCAATCCTTTTCATCAACCAACTCCTCAAGTTGATTGAAGATGGCGATCCGGCTGTCGGGCTACGAGGATGGGCCAAAGACAGTGGAGACGTGGTCCAGACGCTGTCTAAACTAGTCACCGCGATTCAAGCCTACTCTGATGAGGCGGAGGAGAATGGGGTTGCTCTCCGGAGCAAGTATAATGGGAGAAAGACTGTTTTGAGAACCACGGTTGTTGCCCAGAAGGTACAGCTGAGTCAGGATACCGCTACATTGACCGACGCAGACAAGGAATACACAGCTGCAATCGATCGCGTTGTAAGCCAGCTCAAAGCGATGCTAAAGGCCCCAAGGGCAGAGGCTTTGTGGCTGCACGAAATCTGGCTCTACGATTCCGACATACCTTACAAAGATGTGTTCGTTCCACAACCACGTAGTATGACGGAACAAGCCCTCCTACAACCACATGATTATTTGAGTTGCACTTGCTGCGAGTCAGCCGACGGACGAACCATGCCAACGCTGCCTGCAACGGCCATTGTGTACCAAATATATCTCGAAGCGGGATCTCTCATTAACGTAGCAGATCTTTGGACAGCCTTCTATGGCGTCATTGGACGAGAAGGACAGGACGGCGGCTTAGACGAGCGTACGGCTTTAGTTCTGTTTTATCGCGCGC
This sequence comes from Iodosphaeria phyllophila, assembly GCA_025802455.2. Classification (NCBI taxonomy): domain Eukaryota; kingdom Fungi; phylum Ascomycota; class Sordariomycetes; order Amphisphaeriales; family Iodosphaeriaceae; genus Iodosphaeria; species Iodosphaeria phyllophila. The sequence goes on along the minus strand of JAOYMO020000001.1, from coordinate 150,837 downwards.
TCTCCGAACTGAGAATGCTGGGCTTTGTCAAGCAGTCTAGGAAGAAGGCCGATCATATCAGCAAGCTAGCTTGGAGGGGCCTATAGGTGTAGTTCCGATATTTATTCGACTCTATGCTGTTTTAATTTTTAATTATGGCCGCTCAGATGGCGATGTGCGAGCCAGAAGATGCGAATGAACCATTCACCAATACTGAGAAGCTCATTCCACAACCATTGACTGCACCACAACTCTTTGGCGTGCGCGGTGAATTGGTCGTGGTGTTGCATTCAAGGCCAAATTAGTTGAAGGCGTGCTCATTTCAATTTAGCTTAAAACGCACCCGTTGATACCGAGTTTAGACTTCGTGGCGCAGGCGCCTCTCTCGTCGTGTCATAATTAAGTTCCATGCTAACCCGCCCTTTCCCTGAGGTGACGGCGGTCCCATCGTAAACAACAAAAAGCTTTGGAGACCTTGAGTTCATGCATCACGAGTTCTTGTCTTCTTTGTTACTTTTGTTCAACTGAGCGGGATGCGCAAGTCAAAAACAAGTTCCTAGCTATTGCGGAATTTCTTTATCATTATTGCATGTTTTAGTTTTGGTTTCTTTTTGGAAGAGACCGTAAACTAAAGCGAGGCGACCATGCATCGCTTGTAAATCGCTAAAAGGAAACCACGGGGCGTGACTTCCGCAGGTTGTTACTGGTACCGCACAAAGAGAATCAAGTCCGTAAGTGAGGTGCTCTTTCGTTCACGCATACAAAGAAAGCACTAGTGCACGAAGACGACAAAGACGACAAAGACGACAAAGACGACGACCGTGGTATTACGAGGTCTCGAAGCGGCGAGACACCCTTTCTCTATCCGTCTTAAAGAAAATCCCCATATGTTGCCAACGTCTAGACAATGACACTGAACTAGAGTGTTGACGGCAGCCTACCTACAAAAAGCAGGAGAGGAACCCGGCCAGTTCCACACATCTCTCGAGTATTTCTTTCTGGTCGAATCTCATACATTCTCCTTGTTTTGTTCTTACCTTCCATTCCAAAAACAAATTCTCGCTACATCTTTCCAGCTTGCTTACCTTAGCGAGTGAATCGTTCGCCTCTTCTCTCCCGCCCGAATTCTCAATTTCAGCGCTGCCTTCGCGCTCTTGCTGCAAGCCTCGCCAACTTCACAACATCTTTGCGCTGCATTTCGCTCTGGTCGAAGATATATACTGGCACGCAGAGCGGAAATTTGGGACCTCGCTCTTACCCGAGAAGCCAACGGCGAACGAGGAAGTACAGCGCAGCGAGAACAAACAGGTCATTGACAGGAAACCAGTCATACCGGTAGCGGTCCAGTTACCTTGTTCCCGCTCTTTAATAGATCCTATTCCGAACACGTCTTTAGCCGGCTGAATAGCCTACAGACAATTTTTCCATCTACCGAACAAAGACTCTCCGAGACACTTCTCACTTCCCTCCACATATTTCATCAAAAGATCAGCCAATTCAGTTCAACCCGGCTCAAGTTGCTTTAACTAAGTTTCTTTCCCGAATAATATACCCATATCGCTAATGAACACCCAAGATCACACTCTTGAAAAGACCAACAAAAGAAAAAGAACAATGTCGTTCGACAAGTCTCCTCATAAACGCTCCCGCCACTCCTGCCATCAACCTACCGACTTGACATCTCCCATGGACATAGACCAAACGGCACCCCTCAGTCCACCCTTCAGTCCAGCTTTCTCATCGGAGGGTAGTTTAGCGGCGACAACACCAGGCTTTACGCCCGTTGAGCGCACCAGAGGTTGGATGATTATCGCGGGCGGCAGCAACGACTATGGGAGATCCGTTTCCATGACATCACCCATGGGCCTCATCAGCCCTCTAGACCCAGACTTGGATACCGGCTCCATATCAAGTTCTCCACTGTTGGCCGATAACGCTCAAGCCCACGCCTTGCCAAATCTTCCTTTGTTACGCACGTCTTTCCCTCCCGATTATGTGTGGGGACGGGACCCGTATCAAGATACGGCACTGACGATGGAGGATGACGAGGACGCACTGAGGACGCCACCAACCACACCGCCTAATATCTTCGGGCTACCAGATCGGAGTGGCGAGTACAGCAACAATACTACGCGTGTCCCCTTTTCGGCGGCCTACTCCCCATTTTCCGTCCCGGAACGCTCTCGTCCTTTCCTCACATCCCAGGCAGACCCCCAAAGCCCCACCCGACCCTCAAACGAAACACAGTCCCCTGATTCAATCAATTATCAACCCCTTCAGCCGCAGCTCCATCCCAGTCCCAAGAACAGCAAGAGATCATCCAAATTCGCCACCAAACTCACCCAAATGGCCCTATCTCTAGCTCCTTTAGTCCAATTGACGACTGGCGTCGTCCACCCATCCTTCCCCCGTACACTCCTCTGCTTCTGGCTCTTGACCGATTCGGAGCTTGAGAGCATGGCGGCCTTTTATCACCAGCGGACACCGGGTCCATGGACGGCACGATATCCCTGCCCGATCGCCGAGCGCTGGCGGAGCGACGCGAGCTTGGAGGAAAAGAGGAGGAGGATGGGGAGATTCATCGGCCTGCGTGGTTGCGAGTCGCCGACGCTCCCAACTGCGACGTTGGCGTCTAGGTCAACGGATGCTGGGCAAATGGACTGGGATCGCTTCCTGAAGAGTGAGGAGCAATTAGAGGAGGAAGCTAGGAGAACGAGGGAGCGGCAGGAGGAAGAGGAGGTCTGGAGGCGCAAGTTGCATTGGTACTGAGCGAACCATTAATCAGGGGCAGAACGCAGCAGGGGACAAACTACAGGAAAGCCAAGCTCACAGCGTTAATTAGCGACAGGATAACTTGGATTATTCATAATGGAGAATAGGCTTGCTTTCCAGAAAGATTTGACCTCGCTGCTGCTGTTTTTATGTGCCTTGCTGTGAATACATAGAGACTGGAATATTAGATACTGCCAGTTGGCACGTGTACTGTACATCTCTGCCTAACGATTTGCCAAGACGTTACTAACACTATGACAAACCCACACCAAATACTGATCAGTTGAGGAGACAACGACAAGGGGTCCCCCAACAAGGAAGAAGTTTTGAGAATAAAGCCAGCTAAAAGCGATGAGGTCTAGGTGACTGAGATAAGATAGGGGCATGGTACGGAATTGGGGGGTGTGTCTGCACAATTGACCTGTTCCATAACAGTTTTTGGAGTTTCCTCGTGTGGAATCCCTCACCTAGCTCAGCTAGCCTTTTAATTTGTTATTTTAGCATGTCATCATAACGTTGCGAGCCTCGGATCTGGTCAATGAGGCATAGGAAAGGGCAGAAAGAAAAGCTGTATCGGTTAGTGGCATTGTAGGTAGAAGGACACGTGTGATAAATGCTCATGAAGTGAGCTGGAAAAGATGGGCGCTGTCTCGATCGGCGAATGTTCGTTCTGCTATCAGATACAGAAGAAGTAAGACCGGCCAGTCCAAACATTCTCATCGAAGGGTTTCAAGCAATCGACAGGAACAGTACATCGTGTTTGTAGGTAATACTCGGGCTTTTCTTCTCACAAAGCTTCATCCTCTCGCTTTGGAGAACTCGTATAGCCAGCATACATACTTCAAAAGATGATGTCACTCTTGAAGTTCTACAATCCGTGATTCAAGTTAGAATGGGGATGGTGAAATGAATACACGGTTGAAGACCTGGAAATCTTGCTAAACAAATACACAATGCTCATCACCTACACAACGCCCCATCATCTGTATAATACAAATATAACTTGACCATAATTGCCCTAAGTGGATAGGTGAATGCGGGTTTCACACACCATTATCCCGAGAACTGTTGCTTACTACTGGCTTATCCTAATGAATCCGCGCCCCCCGTTCCCCGTTCCAGGCCTTCTCTAAAAAAAAAAAAAACCCTCAAATAATAGTAAGCGCCGCACTATTATTTCTTGCCCTTCTTCTTCTTGCCGCCGCTCGGTGTAGACGGAGCGGAGCCGATCCTGACGCTATCGTCATCACTGGTGACCTTGTTGGTTTTGGTGGGGGTGCTGTGGTTGGTGTTTGGATTGCTGTTAGCTTCGATGCTGTCCTCTGCAGAGGCTAAGGCATGGCTGGAAGATTTGGAAGCAGAGACTACACGGCTGCCATTGGGCTGATGCTGACGCTGCTCAGCATCCAATTCTTGCATAAAGTCGCTGCTGATCTCGGCGCGTCGATTCTCCCACCACTGCTTCTCGCTTTCTGTGTGAGACTGTATGTCGGCCAATTTGTCGCGCAGCATCGTGTTGTTGAAGATTTCGTTAGCGCTCTGGAAGATGATCTGACCCCAGTTGGCAGCAAGAGCGTTGGCCTGTTTGGTTGGATTCAAGTAAGTTATGAATGTCCGTCATATGTATGTATTAAAAAAAAGAAGAGAAGCAAATGATAAATACTCACCTCTTGCACTACGTCTCGAATCTCCTCCTCCACCTCTTTCTCAGCGCGCTGGAATCGGGTATGCAGATCCTCGCCTACACTGCCACGCTGTAACAACGTGGCCAGCGCCTGCTTGGCCTGGCGAATCTGCATGATGCGCTCGATATCGGCCACTGCGCGGCGCATTAAAGCTGCGCGAATGATGCTGTCCGGTACTTTGGCTTCCTCTGACGCCCGCAACTCGAGCAAAGATGAGTAGACCTCGCGTTGTAAATGTTGTTCGAACCATGGCGCCAGGCTGGCGCTTTCCACTGTTCGCCGCCATTCGTCAGTTGTTTGGTCAAGGAGGATAGGAGAAAAGGAGAAAAGGATGGGGGAAAAAATGGGCAGAGACGCACTCGCTTTACGCTTGCGATACATGTGAGAAAAAGAAACCATTGACCCGCAAAGAGTCAACATGTAAAGGAAGGCCGTGGCTAGCCCTGTCCAGTCGACATTGTAGTCGAACGAGAACATCTTGGCGATGGCGTGGGTGGGTATTCCCGCTCTGGGTTCCTCAGTTGCGCTCTCCCTCTCCTTCTAGTCCCCCCCAAGTCGTTGTTTCGTTTCACCCTCGTTGCGGGCCAGAATAGAATTCGACGAGATGCTGAGAGAATCGCTGCCGTTGACTGACGACCATCCACGCCCTATCTAAGGCCTTTACCCTTGGATACCGAATCGTAGGCCAACCAGGAAACCGGGGCGATGGGAGAGAATATATGAACGAGTGACGGGAGGACGTGAAGAGGGAGTGTGAGAAACAGAAACAACAAGACCAACAATGGATATGACACCGGTATGGAAGATGTAATGTGGTCTTGCGGGCTGGGCTGTTTGCTCCGGTCCGCTGTTCTCACATGGAAAATGTTCCTTGCCCTTCTGGACACTTTTCCAAATGGACCCCTGTGGTTTCGAGCTTCTGCCAACTGCCTCCCAAGGTGCAGGGCCTGCGGCGCGCCACTGAGCGGAAGGTACTTCGTACCTTCGTAAGTACTACAGTGAAAACCGTTGCGCCCCACCTTTACCGTATGACAGACTGAGCGTCTTGGTCTGTGTGCAAGCCAGATGAAGATGCACGACGCCAAGATACCGATTGTACCGGTACTTTTGAACCGCCCATTGGGAAAACTCCAAAATACCATTACCATTTGATACGCGCCCACCGCAGCAGTAGAACGGCAACGCGCCCCAAGCTTACTTGGACACGCATTCATTTCATTCAAGGGGTTTTCAGCACCGGAATATCCGTGGCTTAATGACCTTCATCGAAAATCCCACAGCCAGATGAGGCACGTTTGAAATCTTAGCGTGAACTGGTGCACTCATGGTCGCCACATCCAGACCAATCGCCTCGGAATAGTTCTTACCTTTTTTCCTACCCGGCGCCAGCCTTATTACCACAGAGAATTCATAAAAATGGGGGACAATCACCAGCGCGATGTCTCGCAGTACAAGTACTCGGCCATGTCCAACCTGGTCCTCCAGGCGGACCGTCGATTTATCACGCGCCGAACGAACGAGTCGACTGGCGACCCCGAATCGCTGGCTGGTCGCCTGAGCATCCAAGATATGGGATCGCGTTCGTCGCATGCCGAAGCACCGCAGGCAAAGAAACCGTCAGGGCCAGCCGTAAAGCGGGGGGATTTGCGAGAAGGAGAAGACATTCTTGCGCGCGAGCAAAGAAAAGGCAAAGGGGACTCGACAAAACGAGCCACTGGGATTCTAGGCCAGGCTGATCTCACAGTGGAAGGTTTGCAGTATCGACCGCGGACGGCGCAAACGCGGGAGACTTTCGACTTGATTTTAACTATGGTCGCGGGCAAATTGGGCGATGTGTCGCATGAGGTCATTCTGAGTGCGGGCGATGCTGTACTGGAGTACTTGAAGGATGACGACTTGAAGGATTTGGATAGAAAGAAAGAGGTTGAGGAACTTTTAGGCTCAAAGATGGATCCGAAGCAGTTCAATGAGTTGGTCAACCTGGGGAAAAAGATTACGGATTACGATGCTGCCGATGATGACGAAATGGAAACGGGTGACGCTATGGGTGAGGATGATGCGGAATTAGACGACCGTCAAGGTGTTGCTGTTGTCTTCGAAGACGAGGACGAGGATGAGGACGCTGCCATCACGCGAGAAGTGCGCGATGAGTCATCAGAGGACGAAGCTGATATGGACAACGACGATGAAGACTTGACAGGAATGAAAGAGCGTGCTACGGAGGATGGTCCAGGGAAAGATGGAGAGGAGGAGGAAGCGGATACAGCTGAAGGGGAAGATATGCTTATCGATGCAGGAGGGCCAGGGCATCGTGATGGGGCTAAGTCAAAAGAATTGAATTACATCCCCGCTCGCGAAATCGACGCCTACTGGTTGCAAAGGCAAATAGGGAAAATTTATCCTGATGCCCACGTTCAGCATGAAAAGACCCTCCAAGCTCTGTACATTCTCTCCGGTGAGCCTGAGGAAGAAGGGGGCGATGAGAAGCAGCTGCGCGACATTGAAAATGAGTTGATGGAGCTTTTCGACTACGAGCATCACGATGTTGTGCAGCGACTTCTCGAAAACCGCGAGAAGGTCGTTTGGCTAACTCGTCTCGCTCGGGCCGAGGATGGCGAAGAAAGGGGGGTTGTAGAGCGCGAGATGGCTTCTGAGGGTGTCGGCTGGATTCTCGATGAACTGACTGGAAAGAAATCTGGTGCTAACAGCAAAAAGATGGAAATTAAGATGGACATCGACGCCCCTTCCTCTTTTGCCAACGAGCCGGCTCCAAAGCCCGAGAGGACCGAGGGACAGCTAGTTGGTGGTCTATCACCCAAAAAGCTCATCCACTTGGAGAACCTGGTGTTTGACCAGGGAAACCATCTCATGACAAACCCAAAAGTTAGGCTACCCGAAGGCTCAACCAAGCGTACCTTCAAGGGCTATGAAGAGATCCATGTTCCAGCACCCAAGAAGCGCAGTGATCCCTCCGACCTGAATTTGCCTGTTACCGACATGCCCGAATGGGCTCAACTTCCCTTCAGTCAGTCTGGCGCCAAGTCTCTCAACAAGATACAGTCCAAGTGTTATCCATCCGCTTTCGAGGACGATGGTAACATGCTTGTCTGTGCCCCCACTGGATCTGGCAAGACTAATGTGGCCATGTTGACCATACTGCGGGAGATTGGGAAGCACCGGAACGACCGCGGAGAAATAGATCTTGACGCCTTCAAGATCGTATATGTCGCACCCTTGAAAGCTCTTGTGCAGGAGCAGGTTGGGAACTTTGGGAAACGCCTGGCCGACTACGGCATCACTGTGTCTGAATTGACTGGTGATCGCCAACTCACCAAGCAGCAAATCTCGGAGACCCAGATCATCGTTACGACACCTGAAAAGTGGGATGTCATTACGAGAAAGGCCTCAGATCTCACGTACACTAACCTGGTTCGTCTGATCATCATTGACGAAATTCATCTCTTACACGATGACCGTGGGCCTGTGCTCGAAAGTATCGTGAGCAGAACCATACGGAAGACGGAACAAAATGGCGACCCGGTCCGGCTAGTCGGTCTGTCAGCCACCTTGCCCAACTACAAAGACGTGGCCAGTTTCCTGCGCGTTGATATTCAGAAGGATTTGTTTCACTTTGACGGCTCCTACCGGCCCTGTCCCCTTAAACAGGAGTTCATCGGGGTGACGGACAAGAAGGCGATCAAGCAGCTCAAGACCATGAACGACATTACTTACAACAAGGTCATGGAGCATGTGGGGACAAAAAACAATCAGATGATCATTTTTGTTCATTCTCGCAAGGAAACTGCCAAGACAGCAAGATACATCTGCGACAAGGCCATGGAAATGGAAACCATCAACCAGATTCTGAGGCATGATTCTGGTGCAAGGGAAGTCTTGAAAGACGCTGCAGAATCTGCTACCGACGTCGACCTGAAGCACCTACTGGAATACGGCTTCGGCATCCATCATGCTGGTATGAGTCGACCTGATCGTACCGATGTGGAGGACCTTTTCGAGAAGGGGTTGATTCAGGTTCTGGTGTGCACAGCTACGCTTGCCTGGGGTGTGAACTTGCCCGCCCATACAGTGATTATCAAAGGCACACAGGTGTACTCCCCTGAAAAGGGTAGCTGGGTAGAGTTAAGCCCACAGGATGTGTTGCAGATGCTGGGGCGTGCCGGTCGACCGCAGTACGACACGTACGGCGAAGGTATCATTATTACCACCCAAAGCGAGATGCAGTACTACTTGTCGCTCCTCAACCAACAACTTCCGATTGAGAGTCAGTTTGTGAGCAAGCTTGTTGACAACCTTAACGCCGAGATCGTCCTTGGTAATGTGCGGACACGAGACGAAGGCGTAGAATGGTTGGGCTATACGTATCTCTTCGTCCGCATGTTGCGCTCACCTGGCCTTTACAGTGTGGGGACCGACTATGAAGACGATGAGGCGCTCGAGCAGAAGCGAGTTGACTTGATACATTCCGCTGCCACGGCCTTGAAAAAGTCTAACCTGATCACGTATGATGAGAAAATAGGCAGGGTGAAGGGAACAGAGCTTGGGCGTATTGCTTCTCATTACTATATCACTCATGGTTCCATGGACACATACAACAGACTGATCCAGCCATCCATAAGCAACATTGAACTTTTCCGGGTGTTCTCGCTCAGCAATGAGTTCAAATATATTCCCGTTCGTCAAGACGAGAAAGTCGAGCTCGGCCAGCTGCTTGGAAAGGTGCCTATCCCTGTCAAGGAGAGTATCGAGGAGCCGCACGCCAAGATCAATGTTCTCCTCCAAGCTTACATTTCACGGCTCAAGCTGGATGGGCTCGCCCTTATGGCTGACATGGTCTATGTGACGCAATCTGCTGGCCGCATTCTTCGTGCGATTTTCGAAATCACGCTACAGAAGGGCTGGGCTGACGTGTGCAAGACGGCACTGAATCTTTGCAAGATGGCAGAGCAACGCATGTGGCCTACCATGTCTCCCCTGAGGCAGTATCCTCTCCACCCCCGCGATCGGCACATCGTAGCCAAGGCCGAGCGAATTTCTGTCTCCTGGAGCAATTATTTCGATCTCGATCCGCCTCGCATGGGCCAGCTACTCGATCTTCCCAAGGAGGGCCGCAAAGTCTGCGATCTGGTCGCCAAATTCCCGCGGCTCGAATGTCAAGCCCAGGCGCAACCTCTAACACGTTCCATGTTACGGGTCGAGTTGAGCCTGACGCCCATGTTCGAGTGGGACGAGGCCCTACATGGTTCGGCCCAAAGCTTCTGGATCATGGTGGAGGACTGTGATGGCGAAGAGACTCTATTCCACGATCAGTTCCTGCTCCGTAAAGACTACGCCACATCAGAGTCGAACGAACACATTGTGGATTTCACCGTGCCTATCACTGACCCCATGCCGCCCAACTACTTCATCTCTGTCCTATCTGATCGATGGATGCATTCAGAGACCAGGCTACCCGTTTCCTTCCAGAAACTGATCCTGCCCGAAAAGTTCCCAACCCATACTCAGCTCCTCGACCTGCAACCCTTGCCCGTCGGCGCTTTGAAGGCTAAAGACTATGCTAGAATCTACGAGGACTGGGACTACTTCAACAAGATTCAGACCCAGACTTTCAACTCTCTCTACGCCACAGATGACAATGTTTTCATCGGTGCGCCAACAGGGAGCGGGAAAACGGTATGCGCCGAGTTTTCCATATTGCGGCATTGGTCTAAACAAGAACATGGGCGTGCTGTCTATATAGCCCCTTTCCAGGAACAGATCGACGTGAGGCATCAAGACTGGGAGAAGCGTCTCGGCCATCTTCGTGGCGGCAAGGACATTGTCAAGCTGACGGGAGAGACCGCCACGGACCTGAAGCTCCTGGAAAAGGGTGATCTTATTCTGGCTACCCCGACCCAGTGGGATGTCCTCTCGAGACAATGGCAGCGACGTAAGAACGTCTCAACAGTCGAGCTCTTCATCGCCGATGAACTTCATATGCTTGGTGGCCAGTTCGGGTACATGTATGAAATCATTGTATCGAGGATGCATTACATCCGCACGCAAACCGAGATGGCTATGCGGATCATTGGGCTCAGCGTTTCCCTGGCTAACGCGCGCGATATGGGAGAATGGATCGACGCCAAGAAGAAAGATATTTACAACTTTAGTCCCCATGTACGACCCGTTCCCCTGGAGCTACGCATCCAGCCTTTCTCTATCCCTCACTTCCCCTCGCTCATGTTGGCCATGGCTAAACCAACATATCACGCCATTATGGACTCATCCCCTGGCCAGCCTGCTATGATCTTCGTGCCCAGTCGCAAGCAGACTCGATCCACTGCTCGGGACATTCTTGCGACTTGTCTCTCGGAGGATGACGAAGACCGCTTCCTACATGTGGACGTCGAACAGTTGAAGCCGCTCCTCCAGCGTGTCCACGAAGAGGCGCTAGCCGAGGCACTGTCCCACGGCGTTGGTTACTACCATGAAGCGCTCAGTCAGAACGACAAGCGCATCGTCAAGCATTTGTATAACCAGGGTGCGATGCAAGTGCTCGTCGCTTCCCGCGACGTGTGCTGGGAACTCGACTGCACGGCACATCTTGTGGTGGTCATGGGGACACAGTACTTTGAGGGTCGTGAACATCGCTACGTTGATTATCCGATGAGCGAAGTACTTCAAATGTTTGGCAAGGCGCTCCGGCCATCGAAGGACGGCCGAGCCCGCGGTGTGCTCATGGTGCCAGGTGTGCGGCGAGAATATTTCAAGAAATTTCTCCACGAGGCGCTCCCCGTGGATTCGCAGCTCCGCGATAACGTGGCCGATGCCTTCGTCACTGAAGTCAGCACCAAGATGATCGAGTCGGGCGAAGATGCTATCGATTGGATGACACTGACGTATTTTTACCGCCGTCTCCTCGTGAACCCGAGTTTCTATGGCTTGACCGATGCTACCAACGATGGCCTCAACGCTTACTTATCCGACCTGGTCGAGTCGACCCTGAAGGAGCTCACGGAAACCAAGATTATCGATTACGACGAGGAAGATGGATCCGTAGCGCCGCAGAACGCCGCCATGATCGCGGCTTACTACAACATCTCTTACATCACTATGCAGACCTTTTTACTCTCCTTGACCGCTCGAACCAAACTCAAGGGAATTTTGGAGATCGTCACATCCGCCACCGAATTTGAATCCATCCAGATCCGTCGCCATGAAGAGAGTTTGCTGCGCCGTATTTATGACCGCGTCCCTGTCAAAATGGCTGACCCCGTGTACGACTCCCCTCACTTCAAGGCCTTGGTCTTGCTGCAGGCACACTTCTCGCGCATGCAGCTGCCCATTGATTTGGCGAAAGACCAGGAGATCATACTCGCGAAGGTGCTCAGCTTGCTGAGCGCAACGGTGGATGTGCTATCTTCGGAGGGTCACCTCAATGCCATGAATGCGATGGAGATGTCGCAGATGGTTGTCCAGGCTATGTGGGATCGGGATAGTCCGTTGAAGCAGGTTCCACATTTCTCGGGAGATGTGGTGAAGGCTGCTAATGAGTATGGGTAAGCATATTCAACATTCTCGCTCCCCGCGCAATGTTGTGGAAGGAAACTAATAAATAAATAACTCTTGCACAGTGTCAAGGACATCTTTGATTTGATGGAGGCCATGAACCCCGAAGAAAACCCTGACTACGGGAAGCTCCTCAAGCGGCTTGGCCTATCACAGCAGCAACTAGCGCAAGCAGCCGATTTCACCAACACCAAATACCCGGACATCACGCTCGATTTCAAAATCCTGGAGGAGGAGGACATACGCGCCGGCGAGCCATCTTACTTACAAGTAGAGATTACACGGGAGATGGATGAGGATGACGAGGTGGATACGACGGCGCACGCACCCTTCTATCCGACCAAGAAGATGGAGAACTGGTGGCTAGTCGTGGGCGAGGAGAGCAGCAAGACGCTGCTAGCGATCAAGCGTATCACTATCGGGCGACAACTCAAGGTTAAGCTCGAGTACACGGTTCCTACGCCCGGGAAACACGAGCTGAAACTGTTTCTCATGAGTGACAGCTACGTGGGCGTTGATCAAGAGCCAGAGTTTTCGGTGAATGTCGCGGAGGGTATGGATATGGATGACGATGACGATGAGGAGGAAGGTGAAGACGAGGAATGAAGAATGGTAGAGAAAAGACGCGCGAATTGAGACCAGTATTTCCAGGAATCGGGAAAGAGATAGCGTTGGCGCTGTTCTCCTGATTGTGTATCCGAAGGACGTACAACTGCTGTTGGGTTTACAAGTTCTGTGGGTGGAAAGAAGTCTCTCCGCATGCGATATTTCCCACAATGGTTTACACTGACTTTGCTAGTCGCTCGATCAGATCGACCGCATATTCGTCCAGTCCAGCACCAGTCCACAGCGTGATGCAGAGTGTACGACTAGTAAGAGCAAAAGGCACGAGGGATTCTTCCCAATAGAACTTGGTTCACACTGTAATTCGCTGAACTTCCTAGAACAAAATTCAAATTTCAATCTCTACAACGCTGACATGAGGCTGCTGTTGAGCAAGTTCGTTGGCTGGGATATGGACAGTCACTTGCACGGGGTCAGTTGAAAAAGCCGGGGTCGAGGTGTCAATGACAGGATCGAGGATCGCCCTCCTTCCATCTGGCGGCGTCGTGATTCCAGAGCCGCGAGACGCTATCTCAACGGCGCAGCCCGGACCGGCATCGTGTTTTCCCAACCCGGCTACTGGGTCAAGGGTCTGTGTCACCATCGCTACAGTTGGGATGCCGCGAGCAGTACTTGTTGGCCTAGGCGAAGTTCTAGTCATAGATGTGGATTGGGCTCGCGTGGATAGAGATGATGGGCATAGACCAGATATACCTAATGATATCGTATGGATGAAGAGATGAATGCTCCTAGTGGAGGAGTGAAAGCGCCTGTAGCGAAGCCGTCCGCAGCGGCTGTGACTTTGTGGATAGGCAGCCTTGGCGGGCAGTGTGGTACCTACCTACCTGCCTTCGCGATCGCCACACTGTCAAGCGACCACAACACGAAAGACTACATACAAGACGATAACCTGCCTCATGGAGTGGGTAGTCTAGTGACGTTGTTAACTGGGTTGATGCGTGCTCTTTCTTGGATCACATAGCTCGAACACTGACCAGCCAATCCCCAGGTGCCAATTTCATGTCAAGCTGGGTCCCCTCGGATCTCCAATTTGCAGGAACGTCAGAAATCCGAACCCCGGGCGGTGATTTTTTCGTCTCCCTCTCCCACTCCCACTCGCCTTATCCCCCCCCCGTAAAAGCGGCGCAAGCTACCCTTTGAAGCTTAGCTCATTTTCCTTACCTGCTTTGTCGTTCATGATCTTTACGTCAAGCGCGTTTTCACCCAGCATCTACTTTTTTTCTCCTCGCTCCACGTCTGGCCGTGTGAAACCCGGGACGACCAACCTCAAGCCACCTCCTTCCTCTCAAACACACGACATAGGATCAAAAATTGGGTCTGCAATCGATCAGCGCAGCGCAGCCAATTGAAACACGCTCTCAACTGGTCTCGCTGTCGCTAAGTGCATCATCGCATCGACAGAGCATTGCACCACACGCACATCTCTTCCTCTCCTCCTCATCACAACACCACCACCACCACCACCACCACAATAACGACACGAAAACTTACGACGAGTCCATCGCGTGCTTAACGAGAGGTCGCCAATCTGCCATCTGGATTTGGGGCGTCTGTTTTATTTTGCGAGAAGCGGCCCACGTCTTTTGATTGGGTCGAGGTGGCTTTGCCGGGATCTGCATTTTTCCTCTGACGCGCCTCCGCGGTAGCAAGCATCACGCTTCCACGAGTAAAGTACGTGCGGGCGTCGAGTCCTTCCTTAATTCAACCGTTACCTGCCGGTACCTTTCCCACCAAGCTTCATCAACTACCTTACCTACTGTACCTTACCTACCCTACCTACCTCACAACCAGCAAAGCGGACACACTACAACCCGCCGCATCTCGCCACAATCATTTCAACATATTCTCTTCTCGTTCTTTCTAGCGGTTGGCAAAAAATTGATCCACTTCTCTAGCGATTCCAACGTCAGCAACTACTTGGTTGCTTCTACGCGCTGCGCTACACTTCGCGATCAACGATCTTGACTTGTCGTCGTCGTCGTCTCTATCGTCGCCCCGACGCGCAATCGCCTAGAGATTCCGCATCCGTGGTCACATTGCGCGTTCCGGTCGCATCAGCTAGAGCATATCGCGATATTGTTTGTGGCATCATGTCGACAGACGCGAGGAAGTCTGATGCGGCAGACCCGGTCGCGCCTGCCGAGGAAGTAGCGATGGACAAGAAGGTCGATGGAAAGGCGGACGCGGATGCCAAGGATGATGCGCCTGCCAAAGGTAAGAGCCGAGCTCATTTGTCACATCAGTCACATTAGTTCCGCCAGTCATGCAAAACTCCCTCTGCAGGATTTTTATTTAGCTCTAGACTACATTCGTTCCAGGTTAGCTAACATAACATTTTCACCCTCCCACAGAGATTGAATCAGCCGACAAGTCTACTACAGCTGACAAAGCAGCTGACGATGAAGAAGAAGAAGAGGACGAGGACGTTGAGATGAAGGACGGCGACTCGACTCACAAGGCTATGGATTCGGACAAGAAGACTACGGAATCAGCAGAAGCAGCTGACGTGAATGAGGGCAAAAAGACGGACGAAGCTTCAGGCAAGGCGGGAGGCGCGACAGATAACAAGAGCCGACGCAAGTCGAGCGTGTCGGAGCCCAAGGGCAAGAAGCTCAACAAGAAGCAGTCCAAGGCCAAGCTGCAGCATCTTGATGTTGAACCCGGACAACACTTTTGGGCCAAGCTCAAGGGTCACCCGATTTGGCCCGTCATTATCCCGGATGAGGAGATGTTGTCGCAGCGCATGCTAGACACGCGTCCTGTGGCGGCAGCTCGACCTGATGGGTCATATCGCGAGGATTTTGCTGATGGCGGGAAGAATATTGGCGAGAGAAAGTATCCAGTCATGTTCTTGGGGACCAATGAATTGTGGGTGTCATTTTCCATCCACTTACTATGATTGTCACTATACTAACGTCTTCCTTACCCTCTCCCTAGCTCTTGGCAAAAGAATACGGACTTGGGAGACCTGGATACTTCAACCGTTGCCAACCTGATCACGCCCAAGATGCGCAAGGACCTTGCCGAAGCCCATGAACTGGCTGCTGAGGACAATGATCTCGCCCACTACAAAGACATTCTGCGCGAGTTTGCGCAAGCTAAGGCGGATGAATTGCAGGCCAAGAAGGACAAAGCAGCCAAGGCCAAGTCCAAAGGTCAGAAGGACAAGGCCAAGAAGGCGGCAGCCGAGAGCGACGAAGAAGGAGATGTGGATATGGCTGAAGTGCCCGATGATGATGATGAAGAGGTGGAAGAGCAGGCAACGGCCAAGAAGCCCAAGAGTAGTAAGAAGCGTAAGGCCGAGGACGATGCTGCGGTAAGTTTTTGTTCATGATGTTGTTGTTTCTTTCCTTTTCCTTTTCTCTTGTCAAACTTGTACTCAATTTCAAGTTCAAGGCAATTGGTTCAAAATGATGGAAGCTAACTATGGAACAAAACTATTGTATTCCGCCCTCGCTCAGACTCCCTCACGTGCCGATTCTATCAAGAAGCCCAAAATAAAGCTGACTGGGCTTTCGACTCCAAAGGCAAATGCCAATGGCACCACCTCTCCCAAGTCCGGCAAGGACTCCTCCGTCAAGTACTCCACTAAAGCTTCGAAGACCAAGCCTAAGTCCAAGGGTGCTAAGGGCGCCAAGGACTCTGAAAGCAACAAAGAGAAAGAGGACAAGAAGGAGCTGCCCAAAGAACCAGAGTTGACCCCTCAAGAGAAGGTTCAGCGCAAGGAGGTAAGAATGATCTCGTGCTCGTCCTTTTGAGCAAGCTACTGACTAAGCTACTGACTGTTCCTCGTCTACTTTCACAGAAAGAGATTCTTTTCTTGCGACACCGCCTCCAAAAAGGCCTGCTCAACCGCGACTCGGAGCCCAAAGAAGAGGAAATGAAGAACATGTCCGAGTTCCTTACCAAGCTGGAGACCTTCCCCGATCTCGAGGTCAGCATCATCCGTGCCACCAAGATCAACAAGGTCCTCAAAGCCATCCTCAAGCTGGACCGCATCCCGAAGGAGGAGGAGTTTCAGTTCAAGCCTCGCTCCACCGCCTTGCTCGAGAAGTGGAACAAGATCATTACGGGCGACAGCGCCGCTGCCGATACTACCATGACCGAGGTTACTGGCGAGACCAACGGCCACGGCGTCAACGGGACTGCAAAAGAGACCAAGGATACCCCCAATGGAGTCAAGCAAAACGGCGATGCCAAGGCCTCTAAGTCGGAGGCGGATAAAGAAGCGGATAAGGAGGAGAAGGAGAACAAGGACGATGAGATGCAGGTCGATGCCAAGGATGAGAAGAACGAAGTACCCTCTAAAAAGGCCGATAGCAAATCAAAGGGTACAGAGGATAAGTCAACCGAAGAGGTAAGCTCCAACATATTCTGCTACCTACGCTGAAATCAAGCCCTGCTAACAAATCAATCACAGAGCGAGAAAACGGAACCCGTATCTACCGAAGTCGAAGCTGCAGCGTAAAGAGGTCGCTCATTACTAGTGGCATTGTTTACCAAGATTAAAAATTACTGGTTTATTCCCGATTGACTGCTTTTGCTTGTGGGGGCATCACCACAATGGGGGCTACTCCTACCACGGTTTCGAAGTTCTCCCTGTTGCGGAAGCCTTCGAGTTCATGATGATGGGGTTTCTCTACCATGTCTGAAGGAGCGCATAGAATGTGTTGCAGGAAGGAAGTAAGGAAGGAACGAGAGGGGGTGGCGTGGCGTAATGGAAATGGACTACTTTTCAAAATGTTCTTTGCTCCCATCGCCTCCAGTCCCGTTTTCCTGTGGTTATTTTCTATGCTGGCTGCTTCCTTTTCCCATTTCCGGTTTCCGCTTTTTCTCTCGAAGCTTGTTTTTTCTCTTACTGCTGTGATGATGTGTACCATAAGCGGAATGAAGGGATTTTCTTCTCTTTTGTGTCTTCACGTGTCGGGTTCGGTCAATCTGGTCGGTGGATAGACTGTGACTAGATATGGCTGTGGATGAACCGGGG
>JAOYMO020000001.1:117861-133124 GCA_025802455.2 Iodosphaeria phyllophila | reverse complement strand
GGGGGGGGGGGGGGGGGGGGGGGGGGCGGGGGGGGGGGGACTGACGCCGTTTCTGGGTTAGAAAGATGGACCCATAGGACTTGGATTTGCGGGCGTCGAAGAGGGCTGCGAGGGTTTGGAAGAACTGTGTTGTTGTGTGGTTAGAATGGGGCTGGTCTGGTCTGGTAAGTTTGGTAGGGGAAGTGGTTACCTCGTCGTTGGTCAGAATGCCCATGGTGGACGGTCGGGAGGTGAGCGTTTGCGATGGCGGTTGGAAGCGCAGTTACGGCGCAACTCGTGGGATGTGATCGGCGAGCTTTCAACTCCTGGTTCATTCGCTGGGTGCATAGTGTTGTTGGTTGGACTAGCTACCACCAGGTGTTTCTTGTCGATAAGCACCTCGAGACTCCCTTTACCTGAACTAGCTCGTCCGGACTACTGTGTAGTTCCTCCGCAACAGTCCGCCAACTACTCAAACCGATGGATTCTTTTCCTCTCCGTACCTGCACCTTCTTCGATGAGATTGTGGGTCGTGAGGGTATGGAGTTAGATTTAGTGTTGATGTATCGCAGGTTTTCTGTGTTGGAGGACACGTGAGGATGTCTGCTAAGGTGCTGCTTGTGGATATTTTGATGGCAGCGAAGGGCGAGAAGGGGTGGGAATTGGAGGGCAAGGGATGATTTCGTGGGGTGTGGTTGTGGTCGTGGTGATTGTATCGCTGGCTTTTTGTTCCAAGCGGTACAGTTATCGAATTCTATCCACGTTCTTTCGCTCTTCCTGGACTTGCGGTCTTCCGGACAAAGCCTCATCATCATCAGAGTCGTTTGCCTGGTTCGTGTCTCAAGCATCCATCGGCAGACGTCTATTGATAGTTCTTTGTAATTGATCCTCAGTGTCCTCAAACGTGTAGTCTGACAGTTGGTTTTGGGAATTCTACAAACCAACGGCCCCAGCCTTGAGGGAAAACCTTTAGTTATTCGATGTTACCGACTTTAAAAAAGTTCCCAAAGAGGGGACTAGGTCATACCGGTAGTCAAAGAATGATGCATCTTGCGCACCACTACACGGTGGACTGCAAGTCACCATAGCTGCGTTCTCGGCTTCAAGCACAGCGCTCTAGAGCATGAAAGGCCAAAGGAAATGTTCATATCAGGCACTCCAAGACAGACTGGCTCAGCTATTGCCAAAAGTTTGCGGGCTTTTTTGTGAGGAAAGCTGCGAATGCCAAACAATTGAGGGTCGAAGCGGCGGGAGTTCCAAGGGAACAGCACTGAAACAAGGCTGTCTGTAGAACGTTCCAGAAATCTGCCCTCCCATCATTGTCATACACCCCACCCTACTTGTTCGCCCCCTTGACTACTTGTGAATTGCCAGAGCCGAATGTCCTGGCGAGGCCGCACCAACCAGTGAGCCGAAATGTATCGCTGCATCATATGGCTTTGCCTTCCGCTATACGGGGTAGGCAAACCCGGAAACTCGAGAGAGATATGAACGAGCAAAGAGTATGCCCTACATCCATCCTCCACGGAAGAGTGTTATCTAGGCTGGGTAATGACCTGCAGCATGAGCGAAGAGATCGATTCTGACGTAAGAAGAAGAACACGCTCATCAAAATTAGGGATCGTGATTAACCGCCAACGACTGTGTATTCTATCTAATCCTACTAAAGACCGTGTGCCGGCATGTAGGCAGGTAACGGACGGCGATCAAATTGTATCACGACCCACATCCAACATACTGTGATAGCACAGGCACAAACCAAAGACGATGCTCAAGTGTAACTTGGCTATTTTCGCTAAAATAGCCATTATGTGAGAAAGAAAAGAAAAGAAAAGAGAACTGTTCTTGTCCATCGATAAGCCTCTTTATATGGTGCCAGTACCCTAGATATCTGTCTTGATGCTTTTTGTTCCTAGACATTTTGTCCGTTGTGTCCTGGGTGACTATAGTTCTCCTACATGGTCATAATCCTTCTTGTTGACCAAGTCCATGCTATCTGGGGCGTGATGCCTAATCCAGACTGTCTCCAGTCATGACTCGTATCTCTATGTGTCCCCACAACCCGGTTCATTGAACCATTGTCCTGCCAATCGAAATCATATGCACAATCTGTAAGGTATTCTTGCGATGATTGTGGAATGATGGAGCTGAGAGCGAAGCTGATAGACACGACTGGAGAAATAGTGGGCTCCTATCCGACTACGCTGTGCGGAGACAGTAATAGTGAGAACATCGGAAGCCACATGGCTTACTATGCCTATTAGTAGCTGAGTTTCGCTCTCCCTGTTGCAAGGGAGGGCTTTCCCAGCAGACATCAGCTACATGAAGGTCGGGCTATAGTAAAATTCATTCGATCTTATAACGCGGCACCGCAGTGCCCATGCTCGGCCGTTTGCGATCAGCGCAGCAGGCGTAGTGACTGCATGAGTCTTATTGGCTCGGGGGTGGTTGAGAGAGCGTGGACAAGAAACTGGGCTAGTGGTGGGCGATGCTCGGATCTCCTGGCATTAGTACACATGGCGCAGCTATCTAGAATACAGAGACTGTCTGTTTCGGATGCTGGGTACGCAGTGGAGTGATGATGCTGCAATAACGTGATGGGCTCAACGTTTACCGAGCTGATGGAATGCTGACCGAAGCATAGGGCGGGGCGCCTCTGCGCACTATGACAGGCAGTAGAGCTCGTTTCAAGTCCCACCTCCGTTCTTCCAAAAGTCTGTAGGTAGGGTATCACCAGATTTTGATAGTGCTCTACCTACAAACTTGCGGGAGAACGGAGGTAGACAGGGCGATTACGAACATCATCCGGACAATGACCAAAGCCACGCATCAAACTCGCTGCGGGTTGTGGATATCAGTGTCCAAGAATGCCACTGTAGAAGTTTGTTTGCGTCTCTGCTCATCTCCCGTCAGGTTTGTTGATGACGATCAACCCAGCGAAGCTCTCGAGCTATGGGATGATTTTGTCCTGCTCTGGAGATGCTGGGAATGCTGCCAGGATGTCAACCGGAAGGGGGGCCTACTAAGCGGCCGGATTGGGTTGAGGTAGGCCTAGGACACGTTGCGGCGATAACATTCGTGTCAAGCAGTTCATACGAGTAACTGATACGCAGCCACCGAATCCGATATGAATCTCTGGGACCGAGCGTCCATGGTTCAACAAGGCAATCGAACTGCAATCTAGTTGAAGTTGATGTGGCAAACAGCTCTCATCAAGTGAAGAACCCAAGATCCTCGTAGAAGTCGCGAACATCATTCTGGGTTAGATAGATGGACCCATAGGACTTGGATTTGCGGGCGTCGAAGAGGGCTGCGAGGGTTTGGAAGAACTGTGTTGTTGTGGGGTTAGAATGGGGCTGGTCTGGTAATTGCATTCCTGCCATGCGTTACTCCAGAACGCCCATTTGTCGATTTCTTTGAATTCTTTGCCGCAGTCCTCCTCGGAGCAACGATACATGTATCGATACTTGTCTAGACGGAGTGGTCCTCCACAATACAAGCAGTACTGGAAAGGCTTCACCGGGGGTAGTTGACAGAAATCGCCGATAACGATGACCTGCACACCCCCAAAAGCGCCAACACTCTCTTTGCTCTCGTGTTGTCTGCGTCGTACCTCTCTCATGATCTGATTGAGCGCATCAAAGTGAAAGTTCTCTACCATACTGATCTCGTCGATGATCAGTACTTGGGTTGCCTTGAGGCGTCGACGAGTTTTAGGTCACATGGCTACCTGCCGCATCAGACCCAAGCCCATCTTGAAAGAGCTGGGCTCCCAGCCAGCATACATCCATGTGGTCCAGCCTTTCACGTTGAGTGCGGCCTGGCCAGTCGGAGCCAGGACGTGAACCGTCTTCCCGCTCTCTTTTAGCTTGTCGATGATGACTCTTAAAACCGTGGATTTTCCACAGCCAGCGGAGCCTGTGAAGAAAAGGTTTTTGCCTTGCAAGGCAACTTCGACGAGTTTCTGCTGCTCCTCGCAAAGGGACGGAGGGTCTTGTTTGAAGGCCACTGGGACAGAAGGAGAATCAGGCTTATCAGAAAGGTCCGAGGACGAAGTTCCCGGTGATTGCAAATCGTCCCGAATGTCGGAGGCACTAGTGGTGGTTGAGCTGGCGTGGGATTTGTTCGAAGACCCCTGGGCATCTTGATTTGGAATGTGGAAGGGGGCTCCGCTATCTCGAGCCAACTCCTGAGCAGCATCCTCTTCATCTGTCGAATCTAGGTCCCAGCTAGGGCCTGGCACAGCGTACCTCGGTGGTGGCTCATATGCGGAAGATGACCTTTTGAGGCTCCGGGTTGGCGAATTGGGATTTCTTTTGCGTTTTGTCGCTGGCGAAGATGTGGGTTCGTAAAATAGACGCGTCGGGGGGAGACTCGCTGATGCGCTCGGCGAACCCGCGTGGGACACTGTACAGATAGTTACATAACTGTCTTGATATATTTTGGACCGCAGTACGGTACACCCACAGCTAAAATTCGAATTGTCCGCCATGAGGGAGCGAGATATGATGCTACTGATCCTTCATTCATGTCGCTAAGCCTTCTCCTATGCTTGCTGCCTAAACCTACACGCTCTAATCGTCGCGTAACAGACGGGTTGGTAGGACCGCAAGTGGTTAAGACCAGTACGGCATCTTCATCTTCGCGCTTTTTACCCCTTTTGTGACTTCGTACCCAAATAACTTGAATGCCTAGACAGATATCGAAGTAATGTTGTGCTTAAACTATAGATGGATTTCTTGGCTATTATACATTAATCTTTGCTCTCAAAATTTGAGCTTGCACAGAGGAGATACACTTCCCGCAAGGCCTATGGTAGTTTGGTGTCACCTTTACTAGTGATACCAGTACCGGTGTGGAACCCTCAAAGCGAAGCGAAGCGAGATGGACCTTAAAAGGCTGAGTCAGCTTCATTGCCGAAAATTTGAGCGGACCTGCGCCACTAGCCATTGCTCAGTTTGGATGTCAAGCCACATTGAATGCGTCTGATGGTACGAGGTACATGCTGGTCTCTTCTTGGATCCTCCCTGATCAATGAAGTCATCTGGCTGGTACTGGGGTTCGGCAGAGCGGCGGGCTGAGGTCAAGGTTTCTGCCGCGAACTTTGAGCCATCGATGCGAAGTTACGATTGAATATAACGGTCACACGACCATGTTACGGCATGATGCACGAGATGCATCTACCGACAGAGGCGTACCAGTGCCGTCTGTCGCATTGGAGGATGGTGATTATTCAGACATGAACATAGACACGTCTAATCTCGATACGGAGAACATCAACTTTGTTTGAATGCTTCGCATTCAAGCTTTTGTTTCTTCCTCCAGTCTTCCTCGTTGCCAAAAACCAACAGCGCCGTCCTGTCCTCAGTGGCATCAAATCCTCAGTTACTTTGAAGAGTCAAAGAGAACAAACTACCATGCATATATCGCCAGAAAGAGGCACGCGGCGAGCTTGATCACCATCGACACCAGTGCCATCGCCTCAGTGGCAAAGCGGCCCAAAACATGATCCTACAACGTAGACTTGCTCGGCTGTATATTGCCGCGGCTTCATTGAGCCGGGCCTCACCAGCAACGCAACATCCCTTAACTGTTGCGAACGAAAATGTCGTCCTTGACCCACCCTCAACTGGTGTTTCTGTTCGACTCTTCACCACGCTTGAGCGGTCCTCGCGTCTCGTTGACATCGCATATTGCGTCGGTTCCACAGGTCTGAGCGCCCCGTTTGAATGTGCGTCGCGATGTCAAGATTTTCCGACCTTCAAACTCGTCACTACCTGGCATACGGGCGTTCTTATGAGCGACAGCTGTGGTTATATTGCTGTGGCCCACGGACAATCAAGAGGATCCAAGGACAGCGAACCTCATGAAGGCTCCATTGTCGTCGCATTTCGTGGGACATACAGCATCGCCAACACTGTTGTTGACCTCAGTACGATACCCCAGGAATACGTTCCGTATCCTGCACCAGACGATGGTGACGGAGGGACACTTAACGAGGAACTCGAACACAAATGTATGAACTGCACCGTACACATGGGCTTTCTTACCTCTTGGAAAGAAGCCAGGAAATACGTTCTGCCTGCGATTAAGAAACTTCGGGTGTTGCACCCGAACTATCCTATTCATCTTGTCGGTCATAGCCTGGGCGGTTCCGTGGCCGCGCTGGCAGCCCTCGAGATGAAAGTGATCCAGGGCTGGGATAATCTGACTGCCACTACCTTTGGGGAGCCTCGTGTCGGCAACGCGGGATTCGTGAAATATTTGGACCAAGTTTTCGACTTGAAGAACAAAAACATGGATCCGGAATCAAGAACATTTCGTCGAGTAACGCATGTTGACGATCCGGTACCACTATTGCCGCTCACCGACTGGGGTTACGCCTCACATGCGGGTGAGGTGTTCATCTCGAAGTCTGATCTGGCACCTGATCTCTCTGATTTGCGGGTTTGCGATGGTGGTTACGATCCCCAGTGTGTTGCCGGTTCTGCGGGCGAAAGCTCTCACCCAATGGAACGACGAGTGGTCCAAGCAGCCCAAACAATGATGAACGGGCACGAGAAAAGCGGTCGTGGGGCTTCGGCTTTGTCAGAGCGTTACTTGTGGAGGATTCCAGCGAGACTGAAGTTATGGGAGCTTTTCTTCGCGCATCGTGACTATTTTTGGCGGCTGGGTCTGTGTTTACCCGGCGGCGACCCCATCGATTGGGGTCGGGATAAGTACCCGAACGCCAGAGACGGCGGGAATGATGAGCTATAGAAGTTGACTTATGAAAAGGGAGAACTCACAGGAACCGCTATGGTTGTCCAAATTAGGAGTTTATCTGATCTTCATCCCTATGAGCAGCGTTATGGTTTTCTGCCTATTCATGGTCATGACGATAATACGGTCATGACATTTCTTGGGTTCAATGCGTCGTCGGCGTTGATATGAGATTTCATTGATTTGGATGGATTGAAGCGAAAGGTTATTTGAACATCACTACCTTGTAATGAGTGACTTGTATTGGGAGAAAGACTGGGCGACGTGTAGCGTAGCATGTGCTCTTCGTCATGGTGTAACAGTACACTAGTCAGTCAGAATGCATTCCATTCCTTGATTGTATCGGTCACGATGACAATATGAAGTAGTGAAAATATCACAGGAGTGTGTGATTGAAATACGGCATGGCGTATTCTTACCAAATATTTTTCAAAACAGACCCATACTCATATAGTATCATAGTTGTTGGAAAAGCTCTCAACTCGAACGCGGCTGGCTTGTCGTTCCGATACCTTGCTTGACGAGTATAACCCATGATTAAAAAAACGAGTAAGCTACAAGCAGATCAAATCCTATTTGGCCGTCACAGCCATACGCAGGTTGAGGCGGTGCATATTGTCCATTGATACTTGCAATTTCTCGATGTGAGACATGCGATGAGTGTTCCTTGGGCTTGGTTGTTTCGGTTTACCCCGTTACAGTCAGCCACGCGACGGATAGCGCGTGTCCGTAGAGCGAGCGGCAATCTCGCTGGTTGTAGCTGATAAGGTTAATCACTACACAAGGGTTGCTATCAAATTACTGTATGCGCAAGGCACGCTGACACACAATAAGGCGGAGGAGTAATGACAATGCAATAAAGACGGGGATGTGGAGGGGTTCGAGAAAGTTCTGCAGCATCATCGATAACACTCACGCTTCGCGATTTTTATGGGGTTTCACTCATGCTGTCTCTTAGCTTGTTGGGGTTGGGCTCACTCTCTGAGCAATAGCTAACTGTCCTTAACACCATACTGTACGTAGTAGTATGTGTTGCTATTTTATCATGTTCATGGGTCAGTCTGACAGTGATACCGCTTAAGACTGGTGTCGAAGTTCAGGTAGTGACTTCCTCGACTTTTTCCAAGTCGACCAGAAACCGGTTTTGCACCTGATCTCGATTTCTCTCAGCTCGGTGGCACAGCCCAACGACCTCATGAGGATTTGAGTCATGCCTTGGTACAACCGAGGGACGATGGTTGGCAAAAATAGGAATCTGTCCGGTGGACAAACGCAGCGAGTAAGATTGATCATATCCCACTTCGAAAACATCTTTCGAGGGAAGAGGGGTTGGTTGGGGTTGGGGATCTAGCTTTGGGCGAAAGCACAAGAGATTGGGCAGCCTTCCAGCCCAATGAAATGCAATATATCGCTGATTATAACGATTACTGGTAGCTCGTTGCCGAGCGCGGTCATCTACGTAAGTATTGTGCAGAGAGCAGATGAGAGCCCCCCACCCCCGCCTTTGGACTACTATGCTCCACCGCTCTTAGGAGTCCTGACCTGAGTTGCGATGGGGTCGGGATGAAGGGCGGTGGATTCTGAAATGGGCCGTTGGAGCAGGGGAACACCGGTCAATCCATGACGGAATGCAGGGTAGATGGTTTATTGAGCAGAGAGGAGGAGGGCGTGACTTTTGCATTGTAAAGCATCCTTGTGATGCTTTGCTATCTTGACTGCTGTATCTCCACCTACCAGAGGCTCGGGGGTGCCTTCTGGCTATCGGTATGGACACGAGCTAGGCTGGAGAGCTAGTCTGCAGCTTCAGAGGCAGGAGGACAAGAGAGCCGAGGAAGAATTCGATGACAGCACTGCATTAGAATGCTGGAAAAGGGACCGGAAATGAGTGAGTAGATTAAGATGCAGGATTCGTTCCTTTGATCTTCTTCGGCTTTCAAAAGTTCAGCGGCAGCAGCGATGAGGAGGGCACCGCACGAGGTCGTGCCTGCCAAATCGGGGCATGGCATTGTTTTCCGGGTTTTGGCGGGGCGAACACGGGGAAGACCGCACAGTGCGCGGGAACATGGATACCTGTCTGTAGCATTATCTCAAACCCCTCTTTCCGCTTAGCGCCTCGCGGATCTTGGTGATATTGCCCCGCTTCATGGTATCGGTATGGAAACCAGCTGCGAAAGAGCTCAAAACCGTACGGGTTTTGCACCGTAAATGCGATACTGTGTATACCTGCTCAGCCCAGACGGAGTGGGTCCCTCTCGTGTGATTGTGATTGTTCAACGGACACTTGAATGTCGGCTGTCACAAGAAGTCAACAACCCGTGCAGTAAATAATCCACTCCCACACACCCAACACCACATTCGCATCACTTCTTTGCCCACTTTCAGCATTTGGCGTTGCCATCAATAGTGAACACGATCACTTATCTACTTCCTCTACATTCACTCAACGAACCATCACTAAAAATGACTACCGAGGTATGTTCGCATCTGCATTCCCCTCTCTATCTTCACATCGCTTCATGCTGCCAAATTTGCCCTGGTTTCTTCTGTACCCCCGCGCCACTCCCCTCCTCCTCTGCCTTGTCAGGGCCAGGCCCTAGCTTGCCCTTTCTTTGGGAGGTTAGGAACGACGACTAGTTGCTTTGCCCA
Organism: Iodosphaeria phyllophila; assembly: GCA_025802455.2. Classification (NCBI taxonomy): domain Eukaryota; kingdom Fungi; phylum Ascomycota; class Sordariomycetes; order Amphisphaeriales; family Iodosphaeriaceae; genus Iodosphaeria; species Iodosphaeria phyllophila. Next base: position 123,737 of record JAOYMO020000001.1, on the reverse strand, counting down.
GGTCGCTGCCATCATGTGCAGGTCATCGTTGATTTGGGCGAAAGTAGCCTCGTCGGGGGCAGATGTTCTTATCTCGTACCTCCAAGCTGGGCCTATGTTATAACATGACAGGATATATGCTAACTTGACTGGGTTTGCAGCGTGAGAGGTTTGACTCCCCGGCGCGATATTCCTCGAACCAGTGCACGAGTTTTGGAGGATCGTATAATAGAATATACTGACGCAATAACAGTAAGACGTTTCTGGCTCGCCTCTGCGAGCAGGCGGAGCGTTACGATGAGATGGTCACGTTCATGAAGGAGGTGGCCAAGCTGGGTGGCGAACTCACGGTGGATGAGCGCAACCTTCTGTCGGTCGCATACAAGAATGTTGTTGGTACGCGCCGTGCTTCGTGGCGCATCATTTCGTCGATCGAGCAGAAGGAGGAATCCAAGGGCTCGGACAAGCACGTCGTTACCATCCGCGACTACCGCAACAAGATTGAGCTCGAGCTCGAGCGAGTTTGCCAGGATGTCCTCGATGTTCTGGATGACAGCCTGATTCCTAACGCTGCCTCTGGCGAGTCCAAGGTTTTCTACCACAAGATGTATGTGTTTCCTTGCCTTTGATTTCCTTTTCTTATCCGACTTTTCAAGCTTGATTATTTTCATTGTTTCTTCTCTTTTTTCTTTCTTGAGTAGTCTTTTTTCCAGACTCAGCGCACTATTACACACCATGCATAAGTGGCAATCAACTAATCATGGAATTCAACACTTATACAGGAAGGGTGACTACCACCGATACCTTGCCGAGTTTGCCTCGGGTGAGAAGCGCAAGAACGCTGCTACCGCTGCGCATGAGGCCTACAAGGTAAGAGAAGGCGCCAAAAACAACAATAGATTTAAATTTGAATCAGAATGAATTCAAGCTGAGCTAATCTTATCTTTACCTACTTGCAGAGTGCTACGGATGTTGCTCAGACTGAGCTGACCCCTACGCATCCCATCCGCCTGGGTCTCGCTCTCAACTTCTCCGTCTTCTACTACGAAATCCTCAACTCGCCCGATCGCGCTTGCCATTTGGCTAAGCAGGCTTTTGATGATGCCATCGCTGAGCTCGACTCACTCTCGGAGGAGTCTTACCGCGACAGTACCCTCATCATGCAGCTTCTACGCGACAACCTGACCCTCTGGACTTCATCTGAAACTGCTGAGGGTGAGGCTGCTGCCGGTACTGATGCGGCCAAGGAGGATAAGCCTGCTGAGGGCGAGGCTGCTGAGAAGAAGGAAGAGGCACCTGCTGCCGCTGCTGCTGCTGCGCCCGAGTCGTAAAAGACGGCAAAGACCCCCACCAAAAAGATTTGAGAAAGGTTTCCGTTGCTGCATTGTTAATCATGTCATGGCCTTTGGTTTCTGTCGGGAGAAATGGTTCGCGGGCCTGATAAGTCCCATTGCCCCACGGTTTCGGTTTCTAACGACGCGGTTATATTGTGCCGCTGCTGCTTACTACTGTATGCTGTGTCTCTTCCCTCTTACGTGCTTGCTTGCTGCCATAAGGGTTAGGTACTGCCTGCTGTGCATGCCGGCACTGTCGGTTTAGGACTTCGAGGTATCAGTCCGGGGTTATCGGTTAAGGAGTTGGTCTGATGAATGCAAGGCTGGAAAATCCGGGCCACAAATGTTTCCTTGTTGCTGTCGTCTTTCTTTCCCACTTCTCTCGAGCGGAGGGAGGGAGTCGTCATACAGTAGGAGACTGCGCGTTAGCTCTCGTACGTACTTCTGCTTGACAATACAAGAATTTCCAAGATAAAAAAAAACAAGTTCTATTCTCTTTCAAGATGAAGTGTCTTGTATGATCGATGTCGCTTTTCTTTTTTTTCGTGACTACGTGTGCATGCTTGTCTTTCTTCTTTTCTTCCTCTCCCTGTTTCAGAAACATTGTCAAATGCCGACTTCCATCAGTTGTGTGGATCTCGACACATGATGCAAGACATTCTCGCATACGTATCAAGACCGCACCTGGTCACTGCGTGGCGGGGTAGCAGGCAGTCATGAACCTCAGATGAACCACGCGAGATGATTATAGTTTCAAATTGCTCTCCCTGTGTTTCCTTCTCAGCCTCATTCTTTTAGGCGCCGGCGTGTCCTACCATTTCAACATGTCCATTGCGCAGAACAAAACGCTAGAGTTGTTGACTGAACTCAGATACGCGTATTGTTGCTATCGCTGATGGCTGGTCGACTATCCAGTATATGATCCTACAGCGAGCCCAACGATTGTATGAAAAGAAACATGAACACGCTGTAAGTCTGCCGATACCCGCAAAATGGCGCTATGGCTACTCTAGAAACACTGAAACACCTCTTATGGTGTTCTAATTGCCTCCCGCAGCCACATCTCTCCTCCTCGCTAATTCCCGAAAACCCAGCGAAATAAAAAGACGCGGAACTGTATGTCCAATCAAGATGGTCTTACGCTCTGTCCGTCTCCGCAAACATTTTTTCGTGCTCTCGCTGGTCTCGTCGCCGCTACCACTCGTTTCCAGCTCAAACTATGCTGCGCTATTTTCTACGTCCACGTGCCCACACCCCTTTATTCCTCACCGTCGCTGTCTTTGAACTCGTACTTGTTCTTGAATTGGGGTGAATCTCTCAAGTTCTTCGAAGCCCGCCTCACAAATGCAAACGCCTCCTCCGACATCAGGCCTCCGTCGTGCCGAGAGTGGCTGCAAGCAGCGACCGCGCGTCCACCGACCCGAGCAGCCGGCTCTGACTGGGGTCTAGGGCGACTATGAACAGTCGGGGGCTCAAATCCATGGGATCTAGATTCCTTCAAAGGTCCGGTTTGCCCATGATCATCCACAAGTGGAGCGGACTGGTCGCCGGGGCAATCTGTCCTATGGCCGTGGCCACTCTGGTAAATTGGAGGCCGGGGCAACTCTTGTTCCTCCGATTTGGCCCAAGGCGCGATTTGGCTGGGAGAAGCGGGAGACTTCCGCAGCTCCTCGGGCTCGAACGGTGGGGAGAGAGCAGGTTCATCATGAAACTCCGAGGGTCCGGGCTTCTTGGGTGGAAGTTCTGGCGTGGGCTTGCTTAACATATGAGCAGTCGAAGGCCCAAACACCTCTTCGTATGACAGCTCTGAGAAGGATCCACTGACACTGTTAGAAGCGGCAGTCTCGGACTTTCCCGTGGGTTGGTCATGGGAAGCCGAAGATCTGTCCTGCTCACTAAGCGTTATCGGTCGTCCTCCTAACATTGTCAAGGCCATACCCCGGATATTAGAAATCGCCCGTTGACATGAGAGCGTATGTGCTGGTCTCGACTGGGGTTTGGATCGGCCGTGACGAGAAGCACGTGCGAACGATTCCTCGATCGTTAGTTGTCTCTCGTTTTTGCATTGGTCGTGCAAAGCAGTAGGGTTCAACAGCCCGTCGACAGCCAGTTCTGCCTTGGATTTAGATTGGTCAGAAGAAGTTGTATATTCCACCGAGGCTTCCAATGTCAAATCCGAATTTGGCTTAGATTGGCTCCAAGAACCCCATCTAGATGAAGGCTGAACCATGGCTTCCGCTATGGACCCAGGTCGCCCATTAGGAAGAAACAAGTACAACCCGCACTCCATGCTGTTCCTTTCACGTTCCTCCGGGTCATATTCGTGAGAGTCAGATTCAGAGCCATTTGTGCTCGGAACTGGAAACACTGCGAAGCTGCCCGCCAAGGTATTCGATTCCTGAAAAGAAAAACTTTGCTCTCGGGCGTTAAGTGCTCCCTCTCCATTTCCATTCACTTGCTGCCGCCTCCCATCTTTGATCATATCTGGCGATGAGATCGAAGAGGATGGTTCTTCCAGTTGGAACAGCATTCTCGGAGGTTCTGTATACCCAGTGGCGCCCAAATTGCTTATCCTGGTGGTGCCTATGGGTCTGGAGATGACGGGTTGTTTTCGACCAGATGTAGACGAGGAATCTGAAATTTTCATTCTTGGAATGAGAGCCTTGAAAATTCGCACTCGAATAGTGGAACTCTGTCTAGTGGTAGTAGACTTCGTGGGGAATCTTGCCGATCTAGGTCTTTCTCTTATCAAGCTTAGCTGACTCCCCTCAGCAGGAGATGGGGGTGCAAATGGGACTGGAGTCAAAGCTATCGGGCGCCGGTCTGAATTTGTTGTAATGTCATGATGAGACGACCTAGCCTCATTTGAAGCCACCATATATAGTTCGGGCTCTTCCTTTACAAAGTGTTGCCAAGTCACGAATTCTTCACCGTCTACCCGTGGTGGCCGAGGAGCTTGGAACATGTGATTGATCGTAGTAATAGTCGCAGCACTGGGATGAGCATGACCAGCAGAAGTCGATCCATCCTTGGATACTCCATTTTGATATCCGGTCGACTGCCCACTTCGAGCATTTTGTTTGGAAGACCCGGCTTTTGTAGATGGGTGGCTCGATGTGGAAGCAGAAGCCTCTGCCGGTGCAGCTGTCCGGACTTCCCCGTTCATATGCTTGGTTGACTTTCCTTTGAATAAGGGTTTGGGTTCAATTTCTGTTCCAGTGGACGGAACAATTGGAGATATTGGCCTGTAACGAGCCGATCCCGTCTGACCCTTGGTTGCCTGAGCCATAATCCTGACCGTACTCCCTTTGAATGGCCTCCCAGATCTAAAATTGGTTATTGGCAAAGGATTGCTAGTAAAGGAGGGCCAATCAAAGGTCAGACCAACTTCTCTGCTAAACAGATCATCCCAAAACTCCGGAGGCTTGAGCTTAGGAGGGTTCCCACAATTTCCTTCGGTTCTGGGAGATGGACCGCCGGTGGAAGAATATTGAGCAGCAGCCAAGTCAGCCTGACTTGAGACCGCGAGGGGCTCGCCCTCCGGCGCGGTCATAACAATATGAAAGGGCGGTTGATCCTCTAGGGTCTTCGCATTAGGCTCAAGGAGGTCTGATGGGATTTCCAGCTTCGCAGTCTCTCCTAACGAAAAGGGCGCATTCGCTTCTCCATTGACGGCGGCCTCATGTTTCTGGGCTGTGTGGGCGATCGCTATGTCCTCGAGGTGCTTGTTCGCTTTCGAAACGACTAGCCGTGCATTTTTCTGGTCTTTGAGGTGATTGCGGACTTCGCGTGTGACGCTTGCGGCTCTCTTGGTGACTATCAAAATGCCCTTGAAGGGATTGCGAACCATGGTGGAACGATCGATTTGTGTAACCCCCTTTCAACAAGTTTTTTTGGTATTTTCCCCAAGACAGTACAATGAGATATTTATGATCATAAATTCCTTGTTCTCTGCATCATCAAGGCAGCGATTATCACAGCGTCTCGGAGATCCAGGGTTTTCTATTTTTGGTGGTCGAACAAAAGCTTGGTTACTTATCTCATAAAAATGAAGGTGATGTGCGGCTTAAACGATGGCTCTCACGGTTATAGCAATAACCGTCTTGCAAAGAGTTCTCAAGCTGAAATGTGTTCGCTCTAGAGCGACACCATCTAAGTATATATGATGGACATAGAGCCCCGGAACAAAATATTCATAAGCTGATGGCTTAAGACAATCAAGAAGCCCTAATAGAAGAGACATGTTTGGGGGGTTTGTTCTATTCTCACTGCCTACCATTGCTTTGCTCAGCTTAACGTTGCGATTCCTAGAAATCCCGTTATTGCGCGGGGATTCCATTGGGAAGGCGAGAAGCAGGATTTATGTCCTTGGCGACTTCTCTTTCGCTATCTCGCGAGCACTTCGTCACATCCTTCTTGACCCAGCACCAAGGATATAGAGCAGTGGACTCAATAGGTCAAAATTGGCAGGAAGGCATGTTTCGGTGGCATGTGTTAAGCAAGTACATCACAGCACGCCGGCTTAAGCTACAAGGGGGGAAAGATGCTGCACCAGTTTAGGGA
>JAOYMO020000001.1:67218-108335 GCA_025802455.2 Iodosphaeria phyllophila | reverse complement strand
AGATGTAGACTCGTCCGTGAAGTCGGCGAAGACCAGCAAGTCGGCGAAGTCGGTCAAATCGGCAAAATCAGTCAAATCCACCAAATCTCACAAAAGCGCCAAGAGCCATCACAGCCATGCGAGCGTGAAGAGCCATCACAGTAACAAGTCATCCCATTCAGCATCGTCCTCGTCGTCTTCATCTTCTGCATCTTCGGCTGCATCGGCCGCCTCTCATGAGTCATCCAAGTCCAATAATACCGCAGCGTCATCTCGCAGCAACCGGTCAAAGGGTTCCAACGGATTCGTTGGTGAGCGCGAAATATACATTGAACGCGAGCGTGAGCGATATCTCCCTGTTCGCGCTCCCCTTCCTTACTACCCGCCTGCAAGGATGGAGCCCGACTACGACACGTTTCGATACGTGGATGCACCCAGGCGGTACGAACCTAGGCGACGCAGCCCGGAGCCGGAGCGAGAGATATTAATTGAGGATCGCAGGAGGCGGTACTACCGCGAGTAGATAGTTTGCACATTACTTGGCGTGAGCTTGATGACCAGTTGTATACCAAGCGGTACTGTACTTGTCGTTCAAGAGCAGTGTAGAAATGGGAGAGCAGGAATGTTGGCGAGCATGAGCGTTTACTTTTGCATTCACATTGTTTTCGACTTTATTTCAAAATTTATGTTAAATTTACAATAACTTACATTGTCTACATTCCGTTGAGGATTAGTACAACTTCAAATTTCAATGCTTGATTATATGTATGTCAACCGAACATCTTCGAGCTCAACGAGCACATGTCTCTTCTTTACAGGGGCTTTGGTTCCGCGAGTCTAATGCTACATCTTGATGAGACTCTGACAATTTTTGGATGACAATATTTGCCCAGATCGTACTTGACGCCTATCGTTCTCTCCACGAAATGCCGAATGTGAAGAAAACGTGAGGCATCACCGGCACTAGCGGCGTTTACTGACGCCGCTAAGTCGTTGCAAAATAGTCAGCCACAATCAGCCGGCCCCAGAACTGGCCAAGCTGACCCTCAGCCCTGCGCTTAACTCGAGCCAGCTTGCCGACCACGAATCCCGCTAGCGTTTTGTTTTGAAAAGCGCTTGACGCGCGCATGCAACCGCCAAACGAAATCGTGCGGTTTTGGGGTTTCCGCGCGCGCAAGGGCGAATTGTGGCGGCGGTGGCTGTTTACGTTTCTAAGCTAGGAGCTTAGGGTTAGGGTTGTTTTGACCCTGCGACATCGAGACCGGTTGATATTGCTGCCATCCTTAGCATGATATGATGGGAAGCGAGCGCTTGCGCTGGATCCTTAGCGTGGGTCGCTCGATATGGCGAAGGGTCTATGTTTAGAGCGCTTCAGCAAAATCTCGTGTGCGTAGTCGAGATGATGGCTGGTCGGGGAGTGGGAACAAGAACGTGTATATAGAGAGGGTTTTCCCTCCTAGACTGATATATTTCTCTCTTTCCTCATCGCATTCTCTAGTCGCTCCAATACAATCACATCTTTCACGCTCGTCTACGAAGTCTTTCGCTTTTAGCTTGGAATACTCACTCGCTAGTATTCTTCCCGATCACTCGTTGCTACGTTACAAGATCGTAGTATCTCATCATCAGCACTTGCACGAACATATTTTCCCTTTTAGCCTAACTTACTTCGTCCTATCAAATCGCCAAGATGCGTTTCGCCTCTGTCGCCGTGTTCTTCACGTAAGTAAACAAGCCGATATACACCATCAAATCTCTCGCAAACGACAGACTAACAAACCTCCTCCCCAGCGCCCTCGTCGCCGCCGCGCCCAACTACAACGCCGTCGGCGCCAAAGCCGAGGCCTGCTCCACCGTCACCGTGACCCGCACAGCAGTAAGTCCATCTCCCACACCCGCCACATGCTCCAGCTTGACTGACCCTCCACCAGCAGGGTTACGCCGCAGCCTCCACCCAGACAGTCACGGTGACGAGGCCAGGCAACGCCGGCGCCGGCGCCAAAACTGTCACTGTCACTAGGCCCGCGCAGACGGTGACGGTGACGCAGAAGAGCTACGCGCCCGCTGTTACGAAGACCGTGACGAAGGAGCGGCTCGTCACGAAATACAACACCGTCCCCGCCGCAACGAAGACGGCGTATCTGACCAAGTATGCTCCGGCCAAGACTGTCACTATGACGAAGACTCAGACGGCCGCGGTCACTGCTGATAGCGCTGGCGCGGGCGCGGGCTCGGGCTCAGGCTCGGGCTCTGGTTACAAGGCCGCTGGCGCTGGATCCAAAACTTACTAGGGGGAATGGAGCTAAAGAGAGGAAAGTGAGGGGCTGGAGCATCGGGATGGATTGGGATTAATTGTTGGGATTATGGGCTTTGGCTATTTGGTTGGTCGTCGGGTGGATCAGTAATCATGGAAGCGGCGTTTGGGTTGGCATGATAGTATATGTGTATTGAAGTATGGGTATGAAATTGGAAATCACAGCGGTCTTATATACACAGTATGGAATGTACCTCGAGCTCAAAGCCTATTCCATCGGCTTTTGTCCCTGCCAGATCTCGTATCGGGTTACTCTGCCCTTCCTGGGGACAAAAGGGACCCGCTATCGCCAGTAGGCTTAGTTCGCAGCGTGCTATAGGATATGGCTTTAGGCCCCATCGACCCGCCGCCTCGATCTGCTCGACATGAATGTCCTTATTATCGCCGGATAGAACAACCCGACACTAGCGATGTAGAGCGGAAAAGAATCCAGAAAACTTTACGCCGCCACCAATTTGACCTACGACATGTGTGCTTGATCCCAGAAGCCCACCGAATATCGTATCGTTGATCCGGACAACGCGATCTCCTCTTGATCATACGCGTACGGATGGAACCTCGTGCCGCTACCACTAAATCCATCCTTGGCCGGTTTACAGTAACCCAGTTCCCATCCGTCCCTCACACTTCACCCAGAACGGCCAACACGAGCTTAACCAACGAGGCATTGCCCAAATACACTCATCAGAACATCAACACGCGCAGTAGTGACGAAGAAGAAACAATCCATCATCAAATTAGTCAAAAGCGAGATAGATATAAGACACAAAGTCGGGTATGTTATAGACACAAACGGAAACACCAGCCCAAACCCCCATACCCCATCCCCCCATCCTCTCCCTACCGACCCTAAAGCCCCCGCTCAGAGAAACTGGGCTACAATGGCATCCAGGGGCAGCGATCCCCGCCGCTAGCCCCTGAGCATTGGCCACACAAGAAAAAGAGAAGAGAAAGGGTAGAAGGTTGGAAAAAAAAGAGAAAACTGAAAACGAAAAACAAAATAGCCATCCCCCGTGTACTTGTGGATGATACCTCCCCGGTCGTACGTGTACCGCTATCGGCTATGATAAGAAACGCTGGCTGAAGTCCCCAGATGCAGAGGTCCTCCGCTGAGGCACAGCAAGCACACCGAGCAATCGAAAACACGCTCCGCCGCCACCTTGAGAAAACTCAACCCAGACCTGTCCCCAAGCCAAACCCCAAACCTGAACCAAAAGCAAACCAGACCAAACTCAGGGGGTAATAGAATAAACGCAAGGAAAATCAACCAACCACTCCCACCTGCAGGGTAACAGCAACCGTAGATATTCCTCATGCAGACCGAGGAAAAAGAAAAAAGAATACGAAAAAGGCCGAACTCGGGGGCCAAGTCCCCAACCAAGGCTTTCGAAGCCAAGGGGAAACAAGCCATGAGAGCCCTGGCCGCCGCCTCCCCTCCGTCTTCCAGAAGCATGCATGTAACCGAACTTAGAACCGTGCATCCAGACTTGGTGTAATTACCGATATCGCAACCGACCCGGCTCAAGCTCACGTAGTGAGCCTCGCTTCGGCAAACCAAATACCAAAAAAAGATGAAGGGTTGAGTGGCAAAAGAAGTGTTCTACCAACACGTCCCTTGGGAAGACTGCTTAACTTCCCATCCAAAGTTTTCAATCTCCTGCTCCACCCTTGGCATACTGCGAAGTCAGCTGCTCTTCGGTCGCTGCGTGGAACAGCACAAGGCAAGGTGGAAATGGCGAGCGTAACCAAGTAAGCTTCAAATCGACCATATCGTATCGTGTCGCAATGCAATCGTCAAGCCGATATCAAGCGTTCAAAAATTCAAACACAAAAAGTGACATCAACTCCAAGAAATGCAAATTAGCACCCACAGCTCTCACCTTTGCTCAGGACAAGGTCACAGAGAAACAGAGGCAGAAAACACGTATGTCTCTCCATGCGCCATGTGATGCAGCCAGCCCAGCCTGTCTTCCCCTCCCTCAGCCCATCAAGTTACCGAAAAGGAAGCACATGCACGTTTTTTCTTGCAGCCGAATTCGAGCCCTTAGACCGCAGTGAAATCGTTCGTGCACCATCCTGATCACGTGAGAGCATGGTGTTCGGACACCTCGACACCACAACGCCAGAACACCAGGATGCCGCGGGTCAGATATACGAGAGTGCATGCTGGAACCAAGAACCAGGCAAAGAAATGCAGGCGTGAGTGGTATCATACTAGAAATGCAAACAGACCACCCGCATGGCCGACGGGACGGGAAAAACAATTTAAAAATATCCAATCAATTCAGTGGGGGGGACCTCGAGCGAAATCCGAGGGAGGGGAAACCCTGGAAGGGTATAGGACCGAGACGACTATTGCGGCTGATTGGCCCACCAGTTGCCTGCCGAAGTGGTTTGCGGCGCAGACCAAGCCTGGGTCGCAGCTGGGGTGCCCGAGGGGTTCTGAGACATGAACTGCCTGGGAGTTTGCTCTGGCGGATACATGGCCTGGGCTGGGTTTGCATAGGCCGCCTGGTTGAGGGCTGACATTCCAGGATAGTGCATCCCGCTGGCTTGCATTTGCGGGGTACTGGAGTTGTGACGCATCTGAGGGGTGGGGGAATGCTGAGGATGAGGAGATTGCTGAGCTTGCGTCGTGTAACCAGAGTAGTGCTGGGGCGGCGCTTGCGGCGTCTGAGGATTCCACATCTGCGGCTGGCTGCCGTAGCTGTACTGTCCCGTGCCCTGAGAGATGGCCGAGGTGGCGGATCCTGAGGATTGCAAACTGGGAGGCCGGTGCTGTTTGGGCACTGGTGGTTGCGGCATAGGTTGCGGCATAGATCGCATAGAGTTTTGACCAGCAGGTTGTTGATGCTGGGAATGTATAGACTGTGAGTAAGGAGCGGCAGTCATCATCATATGAGGACTTTGGTTGGAAACCAATCCCGAGGAAGTTTGTTGTTGTTGCAGACCGGCTTGTTGCAAACTCGGTTGTTGCAGGTTCGGCTGTTGCAGGTTCGGCTGTTGCAGGTTCGGCTGTTGCAGGTTCGGCTGTTGCATAGATGCTGGTTGCAAATTATTCGATGGCATATGAGGCGAGCGACCAGGTCTAGAACTCGTCGGTAAAGCAGTGGTTGCCAAAGCGGGCTCAGCAGCACTAGTCGTAGACGCCGAAGCGGGCTGATCGTGACGTCGTCCCCAAACACTTTGCATGTAGTCGGAACGAATCTCGCGCTGATGATTAAGCGAACGGTTGAATTCAGCAGCATGTTGGGCTTGAGTGTTAATTTCATTCAAGGGAGAAACCTGAGTACGATCTTGATAGGCCGGGGCAGTCAACTCCTGACGTGGGCCTCCCTTGATGAAGCTCCCGTAGTCGCGCGACCGAGTATCTGCCAAATCTGGTGCGCCTGTTATCATGGGAATTCGGCCAATGGGTCCAAAGGGCGGTCCTAGCATACCTGGTTGAAATGATTGAGACTGCGGCGGTCCCCCAAAATGAGGTGGGGGATTGGTATAAATGATCTCGCCATGAGGACCTCCCACCATTGAATGAGCATTCGCTTCCTGTGCTGCTTGCTCCCGAGCTCTTGCCCCGCCTGGCCTCTTCTCACCAGCCATGTCGGCCTCGGTAAACCCTTGTTTCCGAGCCTTGCTTTCCCAGTAATCGTCACGAACTCTCCTGCCGTTCACAATAACCCTACTACCGAATTGACGGAACATGGATCGAGCTGTCACGATTGCTATTTGGCGCGATCGATACGAGAAGGGCAAGATTTCCTGCGACACGAGATCGTCTTTTTCCACTTGACTCGCAATGATTTTGAATAGCGACCTATTCTTGTTGAACAATAGATACGAATCTCGATAGCCAAGGACTCGGGCACATTCCGTTGCCAGCATGAAAAGTTTATCGCCACGGTTAGGCACAAGGAACGTTCGACATTTGTACTCGCGACTTCCCGTCAGTTGTCCGTTTGGCATGACTTTCTTCTCGCCCGCATCATCAATTTCCCGTGGAATATATTCATCGCCGCCAGGTCCCAACTGATCCGTCGTGTGATCTCGTACCGTCGGCAGCGCTTTCAATGTGGATTTAGTCGGTGTAGTTTTGGGCGGAGGCGCTGGCGGTGACCCATGTGCCTGTACCTGTGCCTGTGCCTGGGCCTGGGCCGTCGCATAGCCTGCTGCCGCCGTCGCTTGCGAAGGAAGAAGCGCGCTTTGGGATTGAGGAGTCTGTGGCGTCATGACTGCGGATAATGGGGTATTCGGGAGCTGCTGCTGTTGCTGTTGCTGTTGATGTTGCTGTTGATGTTGCTGCGATGGCAGTGATTGTGTCGGAGGCGGAGGCGGCGCTGGTTGCTGTTGTGGTTGTTGTTGACTAGACCGTGACGGCGCTGGCTGAGAATGCGCATGTGGTAGCGAATGAGGGAGTGGAAGTGAGTGAGGATGAGACTGAGTTAGTGACTGTGACTGGTGCGTTGTCGGGGAAGATTGTTGAGGTTGCTGCTGGCTGGCGGTGGAAAGCATCAAGGGCATTTCTGGCGATATTTGACCATTGGAACGACCCGACCTTCCTCGCTTCCTCGGTTGATTGAGACCTGTGGCACGTCAGGGGACAGTTCGCCTCGGAATTGGTATTATTCAGAATGAGATATATCATAGTTCAAGATCAAAAATAACCAATATCAAAATGATAAAATGATATAATGCAGTTGACACCTCTTTAGCTACGATGTTATCAATGGGGCTGTGGCAGTGAACATAGTGTTGGTATGAAAACGATGACGAGCCCGTTTGTAACAGTAACACGTTGATTTCAAAACAAAGACAAAAGACCCGTATCACATCGCGGCTGCCGAATTGACCTTATTTCATCTAGTCATGTCTCATATTGCCGTTCGGTTGACACCAACCGACTTGTCCTGCCATCTCGTGTCCGACATGAGGGGCCGCATGGGAGTGTCGTCGAACCACAGTTGCACAACGTCGGGGTACTGATTCGAAAAATACACGTGGGTATACGGGCATGCGGGCACACGGACACACGCAGTGGGGACGCAATCACAAGGAGGTCAAAAAGCATGAATTGAGTAAAATATTGGAGCTCACCATGATCAGCTGGAGCTTTGGAGGCAAGGGGAAGGTGGTCGTCCTGATGGGTGTCAGGTGAATGGCTGCGCTTGATGCCTCGAGTCGCCGGAGTGATCAGTTCTGTACCATCATAACAAGTTGTATGTTAGCAACAGAATCTCTCCGTCCCCGTGGGACCCTCGACGTCATTTGTAAGCAACGCTACTGCAAAACCGTTTGCGCTGCTCATTTCATGCGCCACACCAGTGGCATACGACCGGTCTTTCTCATGAGATTAAAGATGTTGGAGCCAAGGTGCACTACACAAACGCTAACTGGCGTGTTTGATCATGGCTCAACACCAGGCCGAGCTATCGCGACATCGTGTTTGACAGCTGCGATTGCATATACCAGCCGCACCTCAACGCACAACACATGGCACCGATCCGGACCCACTCGAGCCGCGAAGCAGGCACCCGATGCATGATACTGCCCTGGCATGGTCAAAGGGAAAACGACCAAACGTAGACGAGAAAGAAAAAAAAGGAAACCCGAACACCAGAGACTATCTACCAAATGCAATTGCATCAGGCCAACAGTAGCCAGCGGCGACAGCAAAGCATCAACTAGAAAACCCGCCATATGACGACACGGGGCATGAAAACGCAGCGGGATGCAGCGCGCCGTTTACCAGGCACCCGGGCACCGGCCGCTGGATGGTCAACGGCTCGACGGCGCAACAACTGGACTGTGCTAGAAACCCAAAACAACATACCTGGATTGAGGGCAGCGGGGTTGATCGTCGCTGGATTGATGGTCGCACCTTCTGCGCCGTTGGGCTGGGAAGAATACATGGGCGCGACTGGCAACCGATGATGGCCACGAACGGCGGGTGCGTCGGGCGCGAGCACGAGCGCGGCGGACGTGGAGCAGCAGCAGGAGAGCGCAGCGCGCACACACGGGGGGCCTGCTGCAGAACGACGTGTCTTGATATAGTTGGACCGAAATCCCAACAGCCGCGAACACATAAAAGTCAAAAATCAAAATAGGGAAAAGGCAAATCTCACAAGGCCAGCGAAAAGTGGCGCGACGAGACGATCTTGCTACCTGACGGGAGAATGAGATGCAGCGGAGTGCGCGTGCATTGGATGTGGTTGGCAGGTTGGCGCAAACGCGACCCGACCAAACTTGGGAGGGTGTCGAGTGATATGGGGTCTTCGCCGCAGGCAGGCGATTGTGGATGTCTAGGCGGACGGAATGAGGAATGGGCAGGGTAGATGATGGACCGTGGAAGGGGGGACGGTGGAGGCGGGGTGTCAAGGACGGATGCGTTGCCGTGTTTAGTGATGGGGTGCGTTGCGGTATTCACCCATAAGACAGGGTTCCCTTCTTGACTCAATCTTCTGTCTCCAGGCCTGCCGCTGGGTTTTTGAGCACAATGTGGTACCTATGATGGGTACACGCGCCGGCTTGCCAGTTGCAACTTGCAAACCTCCACAAGCCTCCAAACCTGGTAATGTACAGTGCCAGTACGTACTGGCTTTGGCGGACAAGAAAGATGAGGGATTGTCGCAGTTAGTAAAACGGAAGTTGTCGAAGTCGACAAACCCATTCATATAAAAGCCTGTGATTCCCGCATGACTACCCAGCCCATCCCTCTAATCCCTCTTTCTCATCACGTCCGTTCGCATGCGGGCCGTCAACAGTTTTTTTTAGTTCCAATACTTATTCAAGCTCGCCAATCGTCCGACGACTACTCGCCGTTTCCCGCTATCGCCCGTGCGGTGCCGGTTTCCTCCTCCCCCGCCTTGAACTGGGGGGACTGTCTGGCCGAACACTGGCCGCAACCGATGGGCTTCGCGCAGCAACAATAAGAAGTCAGAAGCAGACGCAGATGCAACGTTGAACTAAAGCAGAATGGCGTGAGCTAAGTGCGGTGATCGGTAGAATTGACAGGCCCAGCGCAAGCGCAACCTCAATCAATGAATGGCATGAGGATAGATGCTACTGCGGAGGGGCTATCGCTTGCCCGCACTAACCCGCTCGTCTCCGTTCGCTCGTAGTGAACAACCCCTCTCTGCTCGGCAATATTCCTCGGTTGGTCCTAGTTTCAGGCAGGTTGAGCTGACGCCTACCCGCCGCACCGCCTAGCTAAAACACACAAATGGCTATTAGGGTGAGGTCGAAGATGATCCACAGCAGCAGGTTTCGAGAACGAACGCTGATGCTTCTATAACGGAAAATGGGACACGCTCGCGCTGCCTTGCTGATGACTCGTAGAATGTCCAAACACGCAGCAAAGTCGCAGTTTGTACTTAGAAATCAGACAAGCCCTCCCTGGTTCACCTGCTGAAGAGCTGCGCAAGGTGCGGGGGAGGGATGAGTCTTCTGGCCAGGGTTGTTCAGCTGCGGCCGATGAGGGGTAAAATTCAAGAACGAAGCAGGCCGCCCTGTCGCTTGTTCCCAAGTGTGTGCAAAACGTGCCAATGTCTTGGTGCCGGCAATTTTTATGAGCAAGCAAGATACAGAAACACCGTAGTGATCCAGTGCCATGCGATCGATTAAGAGTCGAAGGTATCTAGATATGGAAGTCCCTGGAGGCCAATCTTCAGATGAACAACACCCCACGATACTTCCCCGCAAAATGTGAGGAGGAATGTAATTGTGGAGGCGGGAGACGATGGCAGGTATCGCAGCTCGATACCTGAGGGTGGCTGCGTGGAACCGCGGGAAGACCCAGGATGGTGGAGGCGCCTATGATATTCACCGTATTTATAGTTGATCAGATCAACGTCCAAATACACTTAGCCTTGTCATTATTTTGACGCCACGAAGAGAATCAGATAGGCGGGATGTCGATGGTAGAGTGTATGTGTGTGTGGGCTTGCTTGCATCTGTTTACAGTTTTCCATAATTCTGGATAGAATGTCCCGAGTGGCCCGTCTTCTGCTCAAAAAAAGAGCGTCTTGGATTCAATGCCACCACTAACTCACACAGTACACGGTGAGGGTCTTCCGATTACGCTCGGACCCTCTCACAGCCTGGCTTCCTCCGTAGATAACAGGGAATATTATATCCATGAGGTAGCCTCCATCCTGGACTGCCATACATCTTTGCAGTTTTACACGCCTCAACAACCTATGGAAAGGAATTATTGATATTCAATGGGCAGCGAAGGACTCTCAACATCAATTCCTCAGCGGAATTCCTCCCGATTCTTAATACTGAGACGATTACAGTAGCTCCAAGTCTCTTATGGCGAGCAATCGTGAGCTTCCAACTTTGCCACACGCCAACTTTTGACATTACCCCACCTTTCCGAGCTAGAATCCATCTAGTCACGAGTATGATGAATCTTTGATGGCTGTGCGAGGCAGTACAGTAAGGACTCGAAGTGTGCTTTGTCAATGCGATGACAACCTTGACAAGCTTAGCTTTCACGAGATCAACGCCGCATGGCTGCCGCCGAGTCCCGTCAACTAGCAGAGGTATCCAGGAGCGAAATTCCGCAACCGTCACCAGGATAGGATCCAGGAACAGGGATACAGCAATATTTCGATACTACCGCATGAATGTGGTACCGGAATGGCGGCCGGTTTGACTGGGGCCCGTCTAAGCGGGGCCGAAGTCCGATGACTCCCTGGAATCCAACGCCCGGGGACGCTCGGCGAGGTTTTGCTGTAAATGAACCAACGATGGGTCTCTTTTTCTTGTGTTTCGAGGTGCGAAGGGAGATATTAATTGCCCGACCACGACCTTGGTATCCCATACCCAGATCGAAGCTCAGCCAGTGTGATATGGTTGTGTCGCCATGCCTTTGTACCAGCACCCTTCGGCGGGTAAATAGCGCGGCTCCAGAGCAACGGAGCCAATGATAGCATCAAGGGCCGGCTGTGAGTCCTGTGTCTAAGGGACGGCGGATCGCAAGAACTGTGAACCGTAAGACCGGAGACCCGCTTGGTAGGGGCACAAAACGGTGTTACTGTAGTAACTTCGGTCCCAAGATCCTACCGGTACCATTGATCTATCCGTGGCGGCCGCTAAATGGATCAAACCGAGTACAGATTTCCAGATCGTCTGACGGCCGCAATAGCATGATCTTGGTATTGTGTTGGTACTTGGATTTCGCGACATCTGAGTACAGAAGACGGTTGAATTAAATGAATCCGAGATGAGCACACCGGTACCGGTAGGTAAAGCAGTGGAATGGTGGCGCGGAAAACCCCGCCAGGTTGGTAACCGTGCAGAGTTCATTGACGTTATTAGACTGTGTCCAATCAAACGACTCTCCGTTACATGGGGTACCTGGAGCCGGCAGCATCCCTGATATAACCCATGGGTCAAAGGGCGGATGAATCACCGTTGAGGTATCCCTCGGCGCCAGATACTCCGTCTTGGCGAGTCTAGCTGCCAAAGGAGGCCTGCGTCGAGGTATTTCATGAGAAAAACTACTTTAGTATTCAGACTCCCGATGACCAGGGTTATCAGACCTGATGATCGTCTCGAATACCGGATAGATGCTTTGTCTTCCAATTCTATTGCACTTTTTATTCCCGATGCAGCAACTCCTCCTCAAAACCTCGGCATCCGAGCGCCGGTTAGGCATGATGGCGCCATGGGCAGCATGGTCAGTCTCGTGTTACCCAGACCTTGCCTCGCTTTATCTACTTTGCATTGGCTCCGACATGTTCCTGCTTTTGCTTCATTACCTCCGACAGCACGCTCGTGGCAACGAAGGAAGGTGATGGAGCGAAGGCGGGAATTCATACACAGTGACCAGAAAGAATATCAGACAAATTCGATTCTCGGGTTGAAGAAGAAGTGGCATGCCACCTTGAGTCGTCTCGTGACTTTACTCACCCTAATGCGAGCCTGCGAATCGCTTTACGCCCAGCTCGAAATATCTCCCGGCCGGCAATTGCTCCAACATTTCGGGAAGCTATCTACGAGCTTGACCTCTTTCCAATCGACATGCATGAATCTGCAGATATGCTAACGCTCGGCCTTGCTCAGCATACTATCAGGAAGATTACTCTTTGTTTCGAGGGAAGTTTAGATTCGTTATTTGGCAGTGGACTTCTCCAGGGTTTAAGTGAAGTCGGCTGTAAGATTCGGTGGGTCACAACTTGACCGAAGAGGGGCCCAAATTAGTGCGAATTAGTCACTTGACTTTCTCTAATTCTTCTAGTAGTCTAAAATTTTAGTGAGATATGTTTCTCGCTTGACCTTGGATCGTGTGCGTTGAACGGAATATCGTCACTCACGCCTTCCGACGCTAATGAGAACAAAAAAAAGTCAATGAGTAATTTCGATCTTTAGGCCATGGAGAAAGATAGAACTATCTAGCATACTTTTCCTCCCATCCTCTATTCTTCTTTGTCCCCTGAAAGGAGGGAGGGGGTATCGGATGACTACTGTGTACTGTGTAGGACTCAGACGTGGGAGATTCCTGACAATGCTTTGCCATCCTTGAGACACGGGATTCTAGTTGGCTGCTCTAACCACGCGTTGTTTGCTGCGAATGTGCCGCGTAGGGATGCATATGGATTTATGCATTATACACGGTAGAGAACAACATGCAATTTGACTCGCGTGTATGCCGCCGATATTAGATTGATCAGGCAATAATGGAATAAATATACATTTGACTTATTGAATATGATGTATCGCATGGTGCGACTTTTTTTATGAAGATGCGAGATATATACAACTAACTTATGGGAGATTTAGCGAATAAGACTGTGTTTGTTGGATATTCAAGACAAAACAGACAACGCATTTTCAGTAATCCAGAAAGTGCTGAGGACAAGAATACATTCTGTGAATCGATGATCTCACCAGAAAGCTGCAATCGTGTTGGCCAACAGACAGATCTCAAGGGAAAAATGCCAGTACGGTATCTGTATTTTTATGGCGCTGGCTGGCTAACCAATCATGTTCTTTCGCGTAGGCTAGCGCCCTTTTGAGCGTTCTTTTTCTCTCCCTGGGGATCGATTGTGGAGTAAGTACTGTGTACATTCCGCAGGGGGGCGGGATATCAGTACGCTACTTACTAACGCCATTTGGCAAGATATGTACGACATCGGTCCAGCTGACGAGGAGCTTCACGATGTGACCGGGTATTCAGAGGCACAGTGGTGATAGACCTCCGACCTCTCAAACAAGTCACGGCAGCATTTGAAAGTAGCTTGAAAACGGTTGTCTCTACTGCACACAACACATAGACTCATGTATCCTTCCTGAGGGCTTTTGGAGCTTCTGAACATTGACAGCGAGAGCAAGTTGATAGATATTGAGGTAGTGAGAGTTGTCCAGAAACAAGACTTGGACATGGACTCCTGCACGGGAATTGACAGGTTCACCCCCTCAGGCCATCCACACGCCCTGTTAGCCCTGAGTGGTATCATACGGAATATCTTAGGCCAATTAGCAGTCTGGCTCAAACCATACTCCAGGTGTGAGCGTAAATGTTTCACGCTAACACTTCATACCCCTGCTGAATGTACAACAAAGCTTCGCGTCCTAATGATAAAATTTCATCCCTACCCGTGTGATCGAGCCGGTTGAATAGAAGACCAGTAATAATATTCATGGCACTGGAAGGCCACACTGATTCGGCTTGGATTAGGCGGCTTATTAGATCAAGTCATCTAGTAACATGATCGTGATCGAGAGATTTGGTTCAAAAGATTTCCACGGAATCTTCAGACACTAGCTGCAGCGACTAAGCAGTCTCGCAGGTCGGCTACTGCCGGGTTGGCCCGCATTAGTCAGGTTTGGAATTCCTTACTCGCAATATGCAAACCTGCTTTTACAATAAGTTAGCGAAAGTAATCTCATGAGCATCAAGCAATGATACTTGATAGACTCCAAATCAGGTCAAGCTCCGGGGGAATGTCATGATGAGGACTATGGGACGTGCTTTAGGTCTCAGTTTCGGGTTTGAAGCGTGAAATAATGTGATGGGAAAAAATGAGAGCTCGATGCGTACCAATGACCACTTGAGTGTCCATCACTAAGGGTTGGTACCAATGTCCAGCTGAATACTTCCGTCGCCCTCGGAAAACCATTACTATATGAACTGAATATACATGTGCAATTAATTCAGCAGGGTCTGACCGAAAATAATTCATGAAATTCCCTGATTTCATGAAGCTCCGTTATTCAGAAAATCCTAATTGCATTAGAATCTCAACCGCTTTTGGTACAGTTCGCCAATTGTCGACAGCTTTTACTCCTCTGGCCTGAGTCATGAGAGAGATTTCCAGGTGTTTCCGGACATTCTTCATAATGGGAGAATGAGAGACCCGCAGATCGCATTGGCTAAGTGCGCTCGTTTCTTCTACAGATTATCATCTTCTAGACTCGCCCTTTTCACAAAGCAGCACTAGTGTAAGGCTACTTTTAGCTGGGGCTCAATAGGCAAAGAAAAAAAGTAGAGCACGGCACTGCGCGGGCAACCCAATGCATACCGTGATATAGAGCACTTTATAAGTCGCTTTCATTCATGTTGAATCCGATACAAGCAAAACGCCATGGATACTACAAGTATCTATATCGTACTCAATAGGGTGATCACTGCGTCCCGAATAAAGTACGTTACTTCTGGAAGGAAAATGATCTAGCTTGATGGCTCGCTAAGCTTCTAGAGAGGAAACTTGAAGCGGGCTGAGCACGGATGAGGCTACAGGTATGTCAGACACAAGTGCTCCGTTGTTTTGCCGGGCGCAATACCTTTGCAGTGAGCTCGGCGACAATACCGTGCCACGCGAAGGCGACCAAGGCGCTCTTTCTGGCTCCGCTATACCTCCGTCTCTCCGAAAGTCCGTTCAAAAATGCTCTTGAGCATTATTATCTTTTGCACAAATTCTCGGAGAGACGAAGGTAAGACTTACTTCCCATGTTGCCTGAGTCTATCCCTACAGCAAAGGAGGAACAGTCTCGTCAGATACGCTCGGTCCCAGCAGTCTCGCAGAAACGTGGTCGTATGTCTCACCGTGTATATTAGACCAATCGTATCTTCTTCCAACCAATACACGGGCCATTCTTGGTTAGACTAAAATTTTGCTGGTAGAAATATCGCGTGGATTCATGATTTTGATCGAAGAAAGGAGCAAAGAAACACTACAGCGAAAGGTCGGCAATACGAACCTACCAATCTCACAAGTGAATGCATACATGGTCTCCACGATGCTGTGGACTATCTCAGCAATGTTAGGTCACCAAACAAGGCAAGTGGTCATCGCCACGCATTTTGAGCTGGGCAGTCTGTAAGACGACTGTAAGCTTACAGATAGCTCTTTCCACAGATTTACCTAATAAAATGACTCACAGCTTCTAGACAGTGTAAGGGCCTTGACCATGAAACTCCTACTCTCTGACCTGATGGGTTAAGAGTCCAAGTCTTGAGAACCGGTATGACTTCGCTCCTTCTGTGATATCAGCAAGGCAGTGGACCCCATTGTAAGATGCAGGAGAACCGTTTTCAATCGAGTGGATATGGTTTCATCGAAGAAGCTGAAAGAAGCAAGCAATTATCGTATCGGCCGGTCATGGACAAATGCTGACTTCAATATTTCGCTTCGACGTGGTGCCTCTCCGAGCTGAAGCCCGAATAGGAGTGAAATACAGAGCCGACCAACGGCCCGAACATGCTAGTATGCCTTGGGCGCACTCGGGAGACTGTTACGCAAAGGGCCAATGGCAAGGCTACGAACAAAGATTCCTAAAAGGGTAAACTGCATCTGACAGTGTTCAATGTCCGTCGACCAAGACCTTGATTGGATTGATCCTTTGAGACTACCACAGTACTGTGTAGATAAAGATCCGCAGCTGAACGGTCGATTTCTCTTACTGGGTACTGAAATCTTTTGATTCGAATCACACAGTCAAACAGGAGAGGCCACTAGCTGGATTCAGCAATATGAAATAGTGGGTTTCATTGGTTAATGCGGAGGGTTGTGACCCAGCTGACGGGGCGAAAAATCCAGAATTAGTAGGTAACAACTCGGTCGCGGCTCTTGTGTCGATGACAGTAAGCATAGTCAACGTCCCCATGTTTCAAGGCTTCCTCGTTGTTGTCAATTCGGTTCGATTCTACTTTGTATCCTGAGCGCGATGCGGGCGAAGACTTATCGGGAAGAGCGAGCGAATCCGAGACATACAGTACTAGCAGACGTGCGGCGAGCGCTCTGATTCGTACGTGTACGATTGTGGTTTTCACTGAAGAGGCGACAGTGGAATTCCAAAGGGGCTCTCTTGTAAAAATAACTGCTGCACGTGGGTAGAAAACGCGAGCGAGGTCTGCAGTCCCATTCGCCCTTCGGCAATATCCGTATCAGCTCAACGTTGAGCTTCACAGAGTCTTGTTTCTGGAACAGCTGACACATGTTGGGCCATGGGACATTTCTGCAAGAGTATCTGCAAAGCATTCCATGCGTCCGCATCACGCCCGCTTTCTGCCTCATTCAGCGTTGGTCGCTTATTGATTTCAGAGATGTACCTTATCATGATTGGCGTAATAAGGTCCCACTAGCCGAGTGTTTGAGGTGGCAAGTCTTTTGATCTAAATGTGGATTATTACACGGTTAACTGCCGATAGCAATCAGTCAACGCCAACAATGATTTAACATACCTGGTATTAGCCTCATTGACCAAGCGTAGTGAGATATTCTTGTCGAGCCCTCACCAGTCCTCAAGATTTTAAGCGCAATGGTTGCTGATTATGTACCTACCCGGTACCGTGTCCGCACCGTTCCAGCAGGCTCATCTTTGGTCGGTTTCGGTGGGTATGCGGAGAAGGGGGCGCGGCAATGGTGCAGACCATGCCACGCCGACAGATCCGAAAGACTTGCTGTGTCTGGTCTCAGTTACGGTACTGATAGAAGTCTCTATGAAGTCGCGACCGCCAAGGCGCGACGCCTTGCTGTTTGTCCTCAGTGACCTTTGATAGGTAATGTTACCTGTGTCCCTTCGAAAGACTCTGAATAACTCGGCACCGGGTTTTGGCATGAAGTTGCCTAGAGACTTTTCGAAGAGTAGAAATATGGCTATCATCTTGATTTACTGTCCTAGTATTTGTCCTATCCCACTAATCGCGACGGAAAGGAAAACCCCTCCCCGAAGGTACGGGAACTATCAGGCAGACTCGGAAAAATGTACACTTCACTGATTAACTGGCCGGAGAAGTGTCTATTTTATTTCCGAACCTGCCTGGTTGTATGCAACTCGCATGCCTTTTTCCAAGCCCCAAAGCTCTGCCAATGAAAATTGACTTGCTCTATGGATCATCATGTCTTCTGAACGAATCAATTGGGATTGCTCCATGACTTCGTGGATACGCAACTTGAGA
Source organism: Iodosphaeria phyllophila (assembly GCA_025802455.2). Taxonomy (NCBI): domain Eukaryota; kingdom Fungi; phylum Ascomycota; class Sordariomycetes; order Amphisphaeriales; family Iodosphaeriaceae; genus Iodosphaeria; species Iodosphaeria phyllophila. The sequence continues at coordinate 90,639 of JAOYMO020000001.1, read as the reverse complement.
TTGTGTACATCAAGACCTTCCTCTTGCAAAATTTTTCATAAGTTACCGGTATGTACTGAACCAACTACAGTCCTATCACAATTAAAGGGGTAGTTCTTCTGGAATTTACAAGTCGTTAACATCACATCGTAATGGACAAGATCTAGAATGTTCCAATTCTCACCGAATATGGCCTGGATCCTTCCTTACTACTACGGCACATCATCCAATAAGTCCTTCGGAGACTATTTACCGGCAGATACTTACACACCCTCTTCACCCAGCTTCAGTTCGCTGGGACGAGTAGAATTCTGTGCCGAAGAATGTGGCAGACGCGCTCGTTCTGCCTGGCGAACGACAGTGCCACTTTTTTCGGCATAGACTTCTGGACGAGTGCCTAATTTAACGATTTCTCCTCAGGAGCGGACGGGCGGAAACTTTTTAAAGCCAAACAGTTCACCACCAAAATACAGTGCTGTTCGGTTTTGAATTTTTCCACTCGGCGGAGTTCGATCGCAGTTTTTCCTTTCGCGACCAACCGAGCAATAAGTTACTGACCAACGTCCACTGACCCTGACCGCTTTCACAAGACAAATCTTCCTCGTTTCGTTTTGAGCTGCATGATACCACGTACATAATATGTGGTAAATACTACAGGTCACATCGTAAAATAAAACAGTACATTGCCCGTTAGGGTGGCTTTTCATGGAATGAAACACGATATAATACATGTGGCATTAGCTTACATCGTGTAGTGTTGCGATCGCCTAACGTAGACATATAAATTCTGATGTACCTTAGGGGTGATGGCAAAAGAAGCATTGGCTACACACGTGAAGAGGCAAGATTTGGATCACAACCGTTGTGGAAATATGGCCCATGCGAGATATCTGTCACATGAGGTAGTCCGATTCGACCGAAACGACGGTTTCTTCTACTCAAATCTAGCCGCCACAAGCACAAAAAACACAATGCTCCACTTACTGTACGCCTGACGCGACGGCAAGTTCAATATACAATACACGTGACACTACGCGGATGACACCCCTAATATGAAGCGTGTCTTCTCATCAGAATTGTTGGTTCAACGAGGTACCGTACCCAGAGTTGATGTCGCACATTGTAACGTTGCTCACTTTAAGGCAATCATCAGTCTCAACGACCTATGTGAAGAGTCGAATGAGACGTTTGAGCCCGGAAAATCTCAACGTGAGTCGATGGTTCCTCCTATGAGTGACACTACATCTCATGAGTCGGGGTACTGGTATGGTCAGAAGAGTTGATGTTGGTTTTGTCGCAATCTGGTTGCTTGGAAATCATCAGCTAGCCGAGGCTGATGTTTGCACTCTCATCAGGCTTCCCCATTCTTAAATAGGGGGCAACTATAAGCAGTATATGATTAAGTTCAAGTAGAACGTGTCAGATCCACCACGCGGTAGTGCGAAAGGGATGCCGAGTACTGTAGAGTATTTAGGCAGCTACGATGACGAAAGCCAATGATATGGTGGGTCAAGATATGCTCATGAACCAAAGTGAATGGCGAGCTTCCCGGATAGGACTGGTTTTTTCCTATGTTTGACGGTAGAAAGCAGGGTATAACCTTGGTAAAGTAGGATTGCGGCTGAATGGCACTTGCAATCGAAGCTTTTTGATGGGTGATGAGATATGAAGGATCTAACAACCTCCCTGACTGCTGGTTGCTTTCATCTTGGATCGAGGGTTTGGTAATGTACCCGGATAACATGCCTACTAATCGGGTTTGTCTCTTTCAAAGATAACTCAGGAACCTCACTGTGTTACGTATTAGTTGTAATGAGACCTTCGATTGGAATAGATAGGCAATAGTCCATGGCCGGATTTGGCTTAGGTAAGCTCACAAATATAGTATTGTTAGCCCAAATTCTGAGCTTCTGAATCTACTTGAATAAAAGAATACTGTATAGTTCGGGTATCATTTAGCCAAACCAGCAAACAAGAGTTCGACTTCCACGAGTTTAGTCAGTAACAGGTTCACAGATAGTTTGAACGGCCACGAGGGGCACACCCGAGATCAGAGCATTTTCTTTGGATTCATGTTTGGTTAGATAGAAGTGGTATACCCTGGATATGTTGGCAATGTAGCAACGCTAGATACGAGGAATTAATATAAATCACATTTTCCCTAGTGAGCGCGAAGCTTTCTCTGCCATGGGCTAGCTAGAAGTTTTCCTGAAGAGGAAAACCTGAAAGAGAATCGCGCATTACCGAGAATTGATTGTAAATATAGATTCACCTTAACTCGCAAATTTAGGAACCGATCTCGTTTCTCAAGTACGAAATGATTATTATACAGAAACTCTTCCGCAGAGTTCGCTATCCCGCTCGTTCCACCAATATAAACAAGAGTGAGAAGCTCATCCAACCCCCGAAGTGAAGACTGTGGGAGCCTCGCCCTGATATCGTTTTATCTCGGCACCTTCCCCAATCATAGTGAAAGCAGCGCTTCTAGTCTTAGTGCATAATTCATAAAAAAAGAGCGGCACAATCCTACTTGAAATCCAATGCTCCAGGCCGCTGCTCTTATATGTATCGTTCCAGCTCCATCCGTGAACATTCGTAAGAGGCATGGCACCACCGGCAAATAACTTTTCCTCCATCATTACAAGATGCGATTCATGTTGCTCGATTCGACACGATCAGGCACTTTAAGCGAACCAATTGCCATCTCATTTTGGTGATTGAGCCCAAGTTTGAAGCAAGGAATCAAGATCGATGCGGTAGTAAAAGTGCACACGAGAAAGCGCTGGCCAGTGAACTGCCACACAGTCGGATGAGATTAAGATTAGTTGCAGTGGTGCCCATCCAGCTAGGTCCACAAGTTAGCAAATACAAGAAGGGATTGCACATGGCCTCGAAGAGAAAAGGACAGCCAAATCAGGGGCACTTACCGTGCTGATATATTGAACGATGTGAAACCCGACCCCGACATTTCACGATTCGAGCGCCATCGAAGGGGTCACCATTCGCAACACCCAGGAAACCAGCGGGACCCAAATCTTCAATGATAAAGTCATATTCGCCGCGCGGTATGCATGATGCCTCGGGTGCGTTGCTTGTAAGCTTGGTAGCCCTTAACTCGCCCTTGTATACACGTTCGCTGAGAAAGCGTGCTTGGAAATCGGTGTAGCTCTCCCATCGCGTCGTTCCAACGGTCCCATATATCTCTTGTCCCCGATATCTGGTTGATTGAATAAAAGTAACTCGCAAGTCTCTGGCTTGTGGTAACGAATGCCCCATATCCCACGATACGGTCGCTCCGGAGTGGGAGTATAAGATTTTGGATTGAGGGTCGCAAATGTCAGGAGACGATTGACAGGGTTTGAAACATCATCACGCCAAATATCCCCTTGAAAGTAAAATGATTCTTTCGATAAACACTTCATGTTTGTCGGCGTTGGAAAAGCCCTGACAGCCGCTGCTTGTTGTGCGATTTTCGGCTGGAACAGCTTTTGGTAGCCACAAGCAATTCATATAATACCTCGTTTCCCCGTTGAGACGATCAATGGGTCCATCGAGATCAAGAGGATAGCAGGTTGCTAACTTGAAATGGGCCGGGTGTGAGTAAGACTGATTCCGAATTGTCATCTCCAAAACGCGGCTCAAGTCTTTCCTGGCGCAAGGATCTTGGCGCGCGCTACGGAGCATCAAAATAGATCTGTAATTATCTCCGCTGCCTAGGACACGGAATTCCGCTCTACGTCTGAGCAGTTGGACTCGGTGAATGTAATTGGGATCTAGCTGACAACCTGGAATGGACGTAATCTCGTCGTCCTCATCCTGCCTAGGGATCGATTGTAGGAGACAGCCTTCAATCGCACCTTCGGCAGAATGATACCTTACCAGAATGGCCATACCCTGATAGTGACCGTCACAGAACCATAATTTAGCCCTAGGGATAAACCACCAAGGATATAACATGGCATAAAGCTCTCTGAATAGTGTGACGGGTTGCGAACCTCCTTGAAAGTAAGGTAGACAGGCCAAAACATGCCTCTCCTAAAGACGGCCATCTCTGCTGGCTTCGTAAAGCACCCTGGATACGAACGACAGAGGCACGAGGCCTTCAGGACCCAAATAACTCAAGATCTGCTCTCTTGGTTCTGTAGGCAAGCCTAGGAGACTAGGAGCTTGAAATCCTCGTGAGCATAAACGATGGGCTAGGTTTGGGCCATAAGCTTACTGTTTCGCTCTACCATGTTTATGATGATGCTTTTGCCAAACTGGCCGCTAAGCGAACGAGTATGCTAAAGCAGATGGAAGTTGGCTGAAGAGATCCTCCAAGTCGACAATAGACGCTATACTTCAGCAATGCGGCTTACAGCCAGAACATTACCCACGCGTCACCGTAGCCGCCAACTTATCTTGGACTCGTAACGTGACATACGAAAGCTTCGGGCAGATCACGGAAAGGTAGCAGCTTGGACAAGACTATTCTTGACGTTGCGACTTGGCTTGGCTTCGCAGAATTTACGCCCAATCCCCTTAGATTAGTAGCTTGAAGGTCATTAAGAGCACTTCTCAATGAATAAGGACCGCTCGGATATAACGATAGGTCTGGTTGACGAGAATTCTGAATAGTAATGGAATAAGGCATGAGTGAAAAGATTGAACCGCGAAAAACCACTGCCTCCTGCTCAAAACAGCGGGGTTGACAATGTTCGTGACCTGCGGAACCTCACAACACCCTATTTGAAGGCATTACTAGACTGCAGTAACCGCGACCAAAAAAACCGCTCCTCTTTCTTTCCTCTCTCCCATAAGAATTGGCTCCGGTTACTTTGAACCTGATTTCAATTGGATTTGCCGGGACTTCGAGCTTGTTTGCCTTCCCTCAGTCCATGGTCGCTCCCCTGCCTTACCAACTGCATGAGTAGCAGAAGCATGGATGAAGCAACGATCCGGAATCGTGCGAGTGTCCGACGACATTGCGCGGATCCCCCGATTTTCCCCCATAGAGATCTTTCTGGGGTTTCCTCGCACAGGTGATGTTATCATCTGAGAAGATGCGTACCGTACTAGTATCGGAAGTGTACCGGTGGTCAACTGTTAAATGGTGGTCCGGATGGGGAAGAATTTGGCAGAGCCCACTAAAACCGCTTTTAAACATGCTTGACGTAGATTTCTTATAGCCAAGCCAACGGCTCATGCAGTGTGAATAGCGTATTACTATTTCCAACTGAACGTCACCGGCTGCTTCGCGTCCGATCACAGACGGCACCAGCACACGCACCGTACCGTTGCTGGCCACAATTGCCGGGATTGAATTTAGGCCTGGACGTCTCCCGTAATAACATAGTCAATACTGTACTGTGTTGTTTGTGCTCATCCTCAATCTATAGCAGAGAGATCATGATGAACAGAAAGGCCACCAAGTCTTTGTACAGCCTGCGCTAGCAATTATGAGAACCCTGCTTGCACTGTTCGCTCCCCTGCTGACTCCTGTTTCCCCAGAAGTCTGTAAATAGTGACCATCAAAATTTGGGTCGCTGCTACCAACAGACTTCTGGAAACCGGAAAAAATGTCCTGTATACTACCTCGCCACCCCTGAACTACCCGGGTGAGGCAATATGCATGGGTGATCTGTGTACAGCATGCAACACAAGTTATTGGCGAGGTTTGGGCTGTGCTTGCCCACTCTCGAAGATCATGGTTAAGGAAGACGTGCCCCACCTTGAGACCCCTCCTTAGCTCCTTCCTATTCTGCGGACCTCACACAAGCCAAGCAATAGCACCCCGCCAAGGTAACGGCAAGGTCCCGCTCACACTGCTCACCACACCATTGCACGGAGCTGCTATCATCCCAGACGCGGCCTTTTCTCTCTCTAAAATCATCTCATCTCGCAAGGCCTCTATTCATCTTCTCGAGCCTACAGATTATTCACTCATCTTGATCTCCGTTCTGAAAGGTTCGGGGCCATTCGTCGACAGGGAAGCAAAGACCAATCCATATTACACAAATTCACAATGGCCATCACGAGCATCCGCGCCCGCTCTGTCTATGACTCCCGCGGCAACCCCACGGTTGAGGTTGACGTGGTGACGGAGAAGGGCCTCCACCGTGCCATCGTCCCTTCAGGGGCATCTACTGGTAAGGACTCACTTGATTATTCTCACTTACAATGAACTAGTTTAGAGGCAGCTAACTAACTTACTCTTGTAGGTCAACACGAAGCTTGTGAGCTTCGAGATGGCGACAAATCCAAGTGGGCTGGCAAGGGTGTGACCAAGGCGGTTGAGAACGTCAACTCGACCATTGGCCCTGCTTTGATCAAGGAGAACATCGACGTCAAGGACCAATCCGCAGTCGACAAGTTCTTGAACGAACTCGATGGAACTGCTAACAAGACAAAGCTTGGAGCCAACGCGATTCTGGGTGTCTCTCTAGCCATTGCCAAGGCTGGTGCTGCTGAGAAGGTGAGATGAGGGCTTTCGTTTTGCAGCTCCAATGGAATCCATATGATGTTGGTTGTATGACTGACAAGGGCATGATAGGGTGTTCCTCTATACGTGCACGTGTCCGATCTTGCAGGAACGAAGAAGCCCTACGTCCTGCCCGTTCCTTTCATGAACGTCCTGAACGGTGGCTCTCACGCTGGTGGTCGTCTGGCCTTCCAGGAGTTCATGATTGTGCCCTCGGCCGCTCCTTCATTTAACGAGGCCATGCGCCAAGGCGCCGAGGTCTACCAGAAGTTGAAGTCTCTAGCCAAGGAGAAGTACGGCCAATCGGCTGGAAACGTGGGCGATGAGGGTGGCGTTGCTCCCGATATCCAGACCGCCGTGGAGGCGCTCGATCTCATCACAGACGCCATTGAGAAGGCTGGCTACACGGGTAAGATGCAAATCGCCATGGACGTGGCCTCAAGTGAATTCTACAAGGAGGATGCGAAGAAGTACGACCTGGACTTCAAGAACCCCGAGAGCGATCCCTCCAAGTGGATCACGTACGAGGAACTCGCTGCCTTATACACTGATCTGTCCAAGAAATACCCCATCGTCAGTATTGAGGACCCTTTCGCTGAGGACGACTGGGAGGCCTGGAGCTACTTCTACAAGACTTCCGACTTCCAGATTGTCGCTGATGACTTGACTGTTACCAACCCCATCCGCATCAAGAAGGCCATCGAGCTCAAGGCTGCCAACGCCCTTCTCCTTAAGGTCAACCAGATCGGCACCCTGACCGAGTCTATCCAGGCTGCTAAGGACTCCTATGCCGATAGCTGGGGAGTCATGGTCTCGCATCGATCTGGTGAGACCGAAGACGTGACCATCGCCGACATCGTCGTCGGCATTCGGGCCGGCCAGATCAAGACGGGTGCTCCCGCACGGTCTGAGCGTCTAGCTAAGCTCAACCAGATTCTCCGCATTGAGGAAGAGCTGGGCGACAATGCCATCTACGCCGGCGAGAACTTCCGCAAGGCTGTCAATCTGTAAGGAGTTGGGACGATGGAATCGAGGGATAAAGTTTGCTAAATAAGTGGACATGTCTATTATTACTACCTATTGCATTTCGAAACTGTTGGAGAGCTACGGATATGGTAAGCGCAGGTACCTGCGTGGCGTGAGGGACGTACAACCGGTAAATCAGATAAAAGACGAGCTATGAATCATGACATCAATTCCCCTACATTCTGCTAGAGCCCAGCATATCGCAGTTCGTGCCGTGATGTCTCATCATTCACGCAGAAGTTCTTTAGATTACGTAGAACCATAGTATGGCAAGTCTTCCTGTGGACCAGGGGGGTATAATTGCGCTGCATCACTTTACTATCCGTAGGTAATGCAGCAGCGTGCGATATTGAGCACGCCATTTGGTCAGTGGTCGCCGTTCGCGGCCCGCTACCGGTGTGAAGTTCCGCATATTGGCTAGTCCCTCTGTCCTCCAACCACTACCTATGTGTTTGACCCCTCACTACGAAGCATGTTTGTCTGTATTCTTGCGAATTGGAGAACTGTGGGCTCTCATGCACCAGTCCCGCCATAAATCCTATTTCCAGACTTGCTTGCAGATATTTAGGCACGTTTAAAAGATCAATGGTTAAGCCCCGCATTCCTCTCGGCCACGTTCCAATTGCTCTGGAGATTTCGATTCGGGCGATGCGGGGAAGGCTCGGCCCGCCCTTATTAGGTTGCCGTTGTTACACAGTAGAGCTCTTTTCTATCACCAACCGCCCAAGCTACGGATTATCAAATGCGAGATGAGGTGAGCGGGAATATCATGGAGATTAGAAAATGAGTAAGTGATGGTGCATTCGGAGGACAATCGGAACTAGGGATTCGAAATCCAGGGCAAGGGACAGGACATGAAAGTTGCGTCGGAGGATGCCACCAAAATTTACCCCACCCAGAAGTATTGTAATGAGTGTGGTAGCCAAGCGGATTTTAAGCTTTGAATTTGGGCGCGAAAAGCTCGTCGATTGCTCGTTTGATTTGTCCGCTCACCTGTGCCATCAATTCCCCGTTGGAATGTTAGCGTGGTACGATATTTAATGCTATAGAAGTGCATTGACTCAACTGAACTGAACCAACTAATATGTTTTTGTGTGTATTTCACGCTTTAAAATCTGGAGCTTCATGGCTTCGTTCTTAGCGGGAAATAAAGATTGAGCAACATTGCCAGCGTTCCAGGACAGAGACTGAATGAATTGCAAGAGTGTACTAAGAGATGACGAAGACATCATCAAGATGAACGATTGCACTTTTCTCTGGCTCTCATGTTGCTTGTCTTGGAATGCAGCACTGATAGGTTTAGGTAGCTGACTAAAATACTGGTGAAAGCCAAAGCACTAAAGTTAGAGCTTTGGATGGTAATCGAGGCTAAATAGTATGTGGCGTAGGTTAAAGGGTGGCATTCTGATGAAGTACAGGGAATTACCCGTTTCTGCCCGTATGCATCTTTGTAAGCATTTTTAACGTGGCAACAGTCCGATTCATAGATGGCTTTCTGTTGATATCCACCTGTCTCATGATAGTTAGATTTGTAACACAAAATTGCCGGAATGATAACATAATGCAAGTGGATTTATAAGACAAAGCCACCCACCGCCGATATAAACCGGTGCACGTGGAGCAGGCATTTCGACAGCTCCTTGCCAGTTAGACACCATTCGTACTACACTGAACTATCAAGATATCTGCCAGAAATTGCCTCGCATACCAAGCTCAGGTAGTTTAGCTCAAGAATAAAAGCTTGTCGCGGATTCGAACAGCAGCAACAATGACGGTCAACGACACCAATGTTCTTCAGGTCGATCAGTGCCCCGTCGCTGGCGAGCCATGCACTACTGAGAAGAACCTCATCAATTACGGCGCAAAGAATGTGAGAATAGTCCGCTACTCTCTTGGCCCCGTTATCTGTCTCGTGGTGGTGTTCAACATGTTCTTATTTCCTTAGTCGCGTAATGGGTTCGACTTTCGCTGAGAGCCATTGCTCTTATATCTATCTGCGGTATCTACCAGTAGCTGACTGCCAAAGACCTCCTACTATACGCCTATCCAAGACCCGCCCGCAGGAACGGCCCGGGACAAGCAGCCAGCTGGCTTGATTTTCTCGCCTCTCAAAATCAATGGCATGGTGTTGCACAACAGGATCATGGTCTCGCCCATGTGCCAGTAAGATTCGGGCTGACTTTCTGGTTTCCCCCCAATCTCCCATATCTATCCTCATCCATGCCCCTGAGACTCAGAGAAAAACAAGGAGCGATGATATATCAATCACAGAACACTGACGATTGAAATGAAGGTACTCCGCCAAGGATGGTTATATGACCCTGTGGCACCACGCCCACCTGGGCAGTCTCGCGTCGCGCGGCCCTGGCCTCATTCTCACGGAGGCTACGTCTGTATCACCCGAAGGCCGGATCTCGCCCCAAGATCTCGGCTTGTGGGAAGATGGGCAGATCGAGCCGCTGAGGCAGATTGTCGAGTTTGTTCATAGTCAAGGTACCAGAGTGAGTTGTAATTTCACCTGATCTTCCTGCGGAGCCAGGGAACAACCCTCCTCCTCTCACGTTTATCGTAAATGCAACGCAAGCTGACTTGTTCGCGTAGATCGGGGTCCAGCTGGGTCATGCGGGTCGCAAGGCCAGCACAGTTGCGCCGTGGATTAACCGCAAAGCCGCAGCGAGCACGCATGTATGTTAGCCAAGTCTTCGTCCGCAGGCTGAAAGACCTTTAAGCCAACTAATCAGCACCGTATTTTGCCGCTGAGCAGTCTGACTGAACAATTCTTTCGTCCGGTCCAACTTAACTACCTCCTTTATATAGAGATGACGGCTGACTATGTATGCCGCCATATTTGTAACAGTCTGAAGGCTGGCCGACCAACATCGTTGCCCCATCTGCGGAGCCATACAGCAAGGAAACTCTGATGCCGCGCGAGGCAACAAAAGAAGATATCGAGAAGTTTAAGCGGGACTGGGTGGCAGCCGTGAGACGAGCGCTGAAAGCCGGTGTGGATGTAAGACCGAAATTTCCATTTCATCTGGCTTGCTCTCAGAAGATAGGCTTGGATGCTTAACATACTCACACCTATACCTGTATTAGACCATCGAAGTTCACGCCGCCCACGGCTATCTCCTGCACGAGTTCTACTCCCCCGCGAGCAACCACCGCACCGATGAATACGGCGGCAGCTTCGAGAACCGCATTCGTCTGCTCCTCGAAACAGTCGACCTTCTCAAGGCTGAAGTGACACCAGACTTCCCTATCTTAGTCCGAATTTCCGCGACCGACTACCTCGAGTTTGATCCTTCGCTACCCCAGTTCACCGTTGACGATGCTTGCCGTCTCGCTCGCGTCCTTGCTGACCGCGGCGTTCATTTCATCGATGTCTCGGGCGGCGGCATCAACACCCAGCAGCAGAGCACGCTGCAGAAACTCACCCCAGGCCCGGGATACCAGGTTTCGTTCGCGGAGGCTGTAGGGAAGGCCGTCGGAGGGACCGGGTGTCTGGTCGGCACGGTTGGCGTGATCACTTCGGGGAAGCAGGCCCAGGAGATTTTGGACAAGGGTCAGGCGGATGCGGTGCTGGTCGGCAGGGCCTTTCTAAAGAACCCGGGTTTGGTTTGGGATTGGGCAGATGAGTTGGGGGTGGATATCATCCATGCGAGCCAATGTGAGTGTTCATGTGCCTTTGGGATTAGCCTCTCCCCCTGATCCCTCCTGCTCTTGTGGTGAACTTGAGGTGGTGGCACGACTAACTCGTTTACATAGATGGCTGGGGTTTTGGAAGTACACGGGACCATCGTCCTTCGAAGAAGAGCTGAAGATGGTGGATATCATCGTCTGCTGAGAGTGATGAAAATTGAGGGTCGAAACCTAGATACCATGAGCAGTCTTACTATCACTGGTATTGGTTGTTGGGATGCTATGTAGTATCACTCTTTGGGGTTGGGTTGAATTTGGCCCGGATGTGGATCGCACAGGTCACGCCACATCCTACAACCTCGGCTGTCCATCCGTTCGTTGGCAGCTAGAGTCAAGCTGCTATACTGGATCGTTCTTTATGAATAGATAGAATTGAACTGTTAGCATCACCCGTTCATACGAACCCACCAGCAACCAACATTTATCGGTCTAGCATGGGTTTCGACTCTGCCATGGCCTTCTAGATCAACCAGTACTCCCGGGGTTCATGCTGCGACATCATAGATAGTTTTTGATTGCTCTGGAATATCATCGCTTTACTCGCTACTCGGCGGGTGCAAAATTGACAATCGATCGGCACTGCTAGTCGTGTCACCTTGCTGAGTCACGATGTGATGATTTGGCACTATCTTCGTCTTAAGTCTCGATGCGGATCGAAATTTATCGCGGCTGCGCGATAGACTACAATGCAAAACAAAAATCTATCCACTCTATCGAACTTAGGGAACCAACTAACGACCTATATTAGGAAACCCGGAAATGCCCATCCCTATCATGAAGTGGCAAAGCGTCAAACATACCCGACCACCCAGGGCCTCTAGATCTCACCAGGGTCCACGCTAAAAAAGAAAAAAGCCCATTCAATAACACTGAAATCTCTTCCTTTAGAGATCGCTCGAACTTGGCTCGGATCTTTCCCTCCTTGCCCTGATTCAGTCGCCAGATTCGGGTCCTTTTCCTGGCGGTGGAGCTGGGGATGATTCTTCCTCAACAGAAGCCATATCCTTATAGCGGATCAAGTCTCGGGGCTTCACGATATCATCAAACAATGTTCGCAACATGCTCTCAGAGTAACTTTGGAGAAAGGTAGATGCTTCGAAATTCTCCCTGAAAGGTTCGGCTTCTGTTAAGGAGGTCATTGATTTTATAATGGGTAAGATTTCCTTGTTTCTTGCGGTTTTGTAGCTCTGTTTGCTTTCGAATGAATTCTTGGGATTATTCGACTTGAACGTCCTCGCCACCCTGACGAGTTCCATACTCCGCGTTCGTATTTCATGAGATTGCGCCACGAGCGTCATGTCTGCTGCTTGTATCATCTTATGGGTGCTAACGGAGTCTACCTCGTCTTGGTTTGTTGGAACGGACTCGTTTACTTGCTGAATATCTTCATCTTCCTCGCTGGACTCCGGGATGCGTTGCCCACTGACAAGCGCTCCTCTACGAACTTGTATTGCGAATCTATGGAAAGCGTTTTGGTATGCTAACTCAAGCTGGGGTTGGTATTCTTTTACAAGCTCGTCTTTATTTTCTTTTGATTTAGCCATTATTTGCTTTGCACTAGCCCTAGAAAACTCCCCCAACCTTACGAGGGTACCAAACATAGGCACCCGTGGAAGATTTAGGCGCAATTCCATTTTCACCAAATTTTTACGTTTCTCCGCGAGTCACTGAAAAGCCGAGAAAGCGAACGAGGCCAAGAAGGCCATCACGATAGCAGCCCTCATGGTGACTTGTACACGGGTGATATCTCGGCAATGTCGCGTTTCAATCGTATGGTTGAGTGTGTTTCCGTCCCTCTATCTAAGGAGTAGCGATCGTATATCGATTGGGAAACGAGCGCGACGGCAAAAGTGCCAGAGCGACAGTGTCGTTTGGCAATGTTGAGACTGGGATCGTCCGGTTGCAGCCGAGAGCGTGCTGCAGGTCGTCGATTTGAGGTGCAGTGGATATGTATCGCGGGGTGAAGATATGAGGACTACATTCAAGTGACGATGTAGAAAGGCTGCGGAAGGTATGAGGCAGACTGGAAGCCCTGATCTCGATAAGACAAAAGTCAATCTGGGTTTGATATTGAGTGGTTCAACCTTGATAAGGGCTTGGTGGGCGGCGTTATGTACACCCTGCGTGCCATCTGGAGCCAGTTAAGGGTTTGCCTCGAGCAGTTTCCTGATAAACGGTGACGCTTTATCTCGCAATACTTACTTGGCTTGGCGTATCTATCTAAAGGAAGGTTGGTGTAGATCTGATTGCTGGCTAACAAAATCGCAGACAGTGTGATGTGAAGAAGAGAAAGTGTCAAGAAAAGTGCATGAAGCGAGTCAAGTACCAAGCCCATCAAGTGGGCGCCTCCTCCTTTAGCGCCGGTGGGGAGGGAGGGTTGACTGAGATAGAAAGTGGCCTGCACTCTCTGCACTGTTTACATGGCGATGTCTCTAAACTCTATCAGTATAGGAATCTGGATTTCTCAAAATACTTTGGGAAACCCATGTTACCATTGTGACACACAGATGTCTACTGTATGCGCTACTGTCTACACATTAGCGTTAGCCAGGTGGATTCTTAAAAAGTCAAGCCGCCTGGTAGACGCCTGACGGACGGGGTACAGTAGTTGTTGACAACTACATACACAGTACCGGTATGTAACAATTTGCTTGGATTGGTGGTTGGCAGGTAACTTTCAAGCCGAAATATGAGACTACCGGAGTTAAGCACACGTCAGCATAGGCATCACTATACCTAGTTAAATATGGATTCAAATCAACGTTAGAAGTCTGCCAGTAATTACTCGTAGTGATAAAGTTGATCTAATTAAATGCTAACAATCAGTCCTACTGTTCAAGCTTACCAACACAGATCCCTACCCTACGCATTTATACAGTATATCAAGTTGATGGTTTGAAGAAAATGGATGGGTGGGCGTATCTCCGGTAATTTCCCACTCCGGCTTGTGAGTTTTTTGCTCCAGGACGATTCTGTCAGTCCCGGCTCTGGAGAACCGTCCGTTTTATTTCTGATGCTGCCTGACGGTCTTCTGAATGCAGTACTATGGTACGTACGATCTGAATCTATACACAATATGTATTCCGAAGACCAGTGCTATTCACTTTCACGGCCTACCTCTGAGGTATTGCTGTGCTGTTCAGCGTTGCACCCCACACGTTGATGGCATGGTGCCATTGCAATGAAGGAGTACTGTGCCGTACCACCAATAGCCACCAACCCAGCACCCCTACAGGCTACAGGACTACAGCGCCGTACTTAACCATGCGATTCTTCTCACTATATGACTAGATTTCTCTACATCCATTCGGAGGTTCTGCTGATGAGCGGTTCTGGTAAACAGTCAGGTTTCTCGGCCGCCTTACGGAGCTAGGACTATCACCCGCTGCGCATAAGACTGTCTTCAACGTTCTATGCATGATCAGCTGGCGATTTTCTGGAGCTTTTCCGGCTTTTAGATACTGTGGTTGCTGGCGTATTTATTTTATCCCTGTTTTGTACGCACAGGGGTCCCCGCACGCCCGCACCACAAAGTAAAATTTCTCTTCCTACGCAATTATCGCCAACGCCCTCATTGTCGTAGAGTAGTTACTAAAGCAAGATGACTGATTGCAATGCGCTTATGAATAAAAAAGAGGGCCTTTTCTGGTGTTCCTGTAGCATTAGTATGAAAATGAGGGCGTTGGTGATAATTGCGTAGGAAGAGAAATTTTACTTTGTGGTGCGGGCGTGCGGGGACCCCTGCCAGCACATGACAGGGATAGAATAATTACGCTAGCGACCACAGTAATTGTAACCAAGTCCCGGGGTCCATCTCGCTTCACTTCGAGTATTTACTGTGTAAAACGATCGCACTGATACCACCTACGGAAGGGGACTGCCGACGAGCCCCCAGTCTGTAGTCATTTTGCGGAAAGTCTTCTATCCCCTTAACTGCCACGCAACGGCAGTACACCAAAACTAGTGTACAGTACGAAGGTTCATTGAATAAGGTTCAAAACCGAGGAAACTTTGCAAATGCCGTATCTGGTGCAATGCCTAACGGCCGTTGGTCGTGCTCCAGTTCTGATTGCATCACGTGACATGTGATCGTTCCTTCATGCCGGATCAATCCCTACAGCACGGTACTGTAAGATTTGGGCACCTTACTATTTGCACTGTACTTGGAAGTATCTTTCGATCCTAACTTTTGACCGCTACCTTCGTACACGCTGCAGTAGGTTGGATCAAAAAAATAGCTACGGTTCCATTCGCAGAGAACTCATCAAACTCATCACTTTAGAATTCAATAATCTAATGTCCAAGGGAAAGATGGGGAATCCGTTTGCAGGTAATTATACATCAGCTGAATTGCTAAACGAATCCCTAATATCTAGTCTGGATGCAAAGTTATTCAAGTGCGAAGTGGACAGAGTTGATTGACTTTGTCCCGACAAAGAGACTGATAGTGAGACCGTAGTTGGCCCCATGGAATTGTCCACGTCCCATCAGTGGACCTGATTGGTTGCATCAGTGGACTTGAATTTTCGCCCGTGTCCTGTACGGACTGCCGTTGCGTGGCAGTTAAGGGGATAATCCTGCGCAAGCAAATTCTTAATTTACGCGTATGATAGCAATGCAAATTATTTCAAGTGATTAAAGTCAGAAGAGTAGTCACAACAGTCATGATACTAGACTGCACTATCCTGTCCCGAGCCGGTGGTCAGAAATCCGATCCCTTGAGTATTGGAAACTTGCAAACAATTGGGCGTCCTGTTTTGCAATCTCTTGGCAGGAATCTATCTCCTCCATCAAAACCCAGCTTTTGAAACGAAAAGTAGATGCACCTGTAGCCAGAAGAGTTATCTTCAATTAGGCGCAGCACATTTATCATGTCTGGCCGGAGCTCCAAGTTATTCCAGTGCAAAGTGGGAAGAGGTGGTGCAAAATGGTGAAATTCTCAAAGATACGTCTTGGGATCCATCTCACCCGGCCCAGATGGGTTGATGGAGGTGCTCCACCACTAACTAATTTCGCATACACAATAGATGGTGAGACGTAAATAAAGCTTCTCGTTCTAAGATCTAAAAAACAAGGCATATCTAAGAGATAAAAAAAACACATGATATCTTCATGCAGGGTATAATAACCCAAAACCCCATCCCTATGATGGCGAAGTTACTCCCATCCTGTCGCATCGGGGTTTCTTCGAGGGCGAACCGCGCCTTCGCCGCCCTGCTCGGATTCTGGCGACTCGTTGGCACCTTCATACTTTCGAAAGTCAGTCTTCTGTCGTATATTGTACCTACACGACCAACTTTCGGTTCGGCTGTCAACAGCTTCAGCCGCGAGCATTAGAAGTAGCTCAGGGATGGTGTGTTTCGACAATTCTTCGTAGCCTAGATGATTTCCCCCTCGCTTCCGTCGATGGCGACAAGGGTGTGTTCGGATCGATATTGACATCCACTGGTCCGAAACGTTCTGGCTCTTCTGGTGTCTGCGAGGATGGTTTGGGATTGAAAACATCGACGTCCTCTTTTAGTTCTTTAGATTCTGGATCGATTATCAAGTCAAACATTTCCCTTACTATGGAGCCGGCTCGATCTTGAAAGAAGGTTGCAAAGAAAACCCGTTTCTCTTCAGTCTCAATCGGCAGTTGCCACGGTCCTAATTCTCCTATAGGTTTGATATATTTTTCAAGGAGGTTGTTTATCTTAGCAGTAGGAAATTTTTCCTTGGGTCCGGATTTGATTGCTTCGTCGGTCGTTAAAAGCTTCTGAGCGTCACGAACGAAATCTACTAACATCTTATGGAACCTAGGCTTTGGATCCTTCCATACGGTTGTAAAATAAGCCATCGACCGAATTAAATGTTCTCTTTGGATATCGGCACCTTCCGTCATTTTGGTTTCAGCGTAACCGACTACGTTATTTACGAGCACCTCATGTATCTGACTTCGGTCTTGGTCCGATAGATCTTTGAGAGGATTATCTATTGCGCTCGACTTCAACATGACTCTCACCATATTGATGGCACCGGTCTTGAATTCAGGGTCTGTTTTGAGTGTTGAGACCGTCGGCAGTGAACGAGAGTTCGGTCTTGCCCCATTGGTTGTCATCATGGAGATAGCGTAGGAGGTGAAGATGGTGATGGAGATGGCCCTCATGCTGGGCGGCGGGCTGGTGCTTGGTGGGGCTGCTGTCGAGATGGGCTTGTTTCGAGAAACAAGCACTATATCCTCTGACTTGAAACCGGCGTCGTAGCCAACGTGTGTATATCAAGGTGAAGGAGACGTGACAAGGCGAGTATGGAAAGGAGGCTAGGAGAGCTGGAACGTTTGTTGGGAGTAGGGGATGAGTCAAGTTGAAGGGCGGGGATCCAGCGACTATGTAGCTGGGCTGATGGTAGGAGCAAACGCGAGCAAGATTGTGAGTCTCCTACTTTCCACCTCATCCCATCCACACTTGCCAGGTCATGATCCGTGGCAAGGGCTGGGTGATGAGTGAGGTGAAGGATGCAAGTCACTTGCCTCGACAGCTTCTATTGAGCTGCATTATCTGGCATTTTCTAGCGACGTCTACGATGATTGGGCCTCCTCGAGGTTCTTTAGAAGGTACCTTGTTGGTTCGAGAAGGCAATGGCTGGAGAATCAGGCGCCCTCACCAACACCTGCTATCGGGCATTCCGCCATCCCCTTGACCGAGCAAGCTGACCGCTCGGGATCCGCCGGGGATTAGGATTGGTTCGGAACTGTCCGGTGGCAAATTCGCTATATTCAAGCCCGCTGATTTATACATGGCTCGAGTGGGCAGGAGTAAAGAAAACTGATTGGGTAGAACGACCTCCGGCTCTGGCAGTTGAGCCTGCATGTTGGTACAGTACTCTTGCTTGGGCCCTGTGATGGTAGTCGACCCACGTGATCCCAGGTGGTCAGTTTGCTCGGCCAGGGGGATGGTAGCGGTAGCCACGCCCATGTGCACTGTGTATCCTAGATCCTATTTTTGCTGCGATAACCGTTCACCTGGAAAATTTATTGGCAACTGATCTCCATGTGGAAGATTTAACCTTCATTCTAGACTAGACTGAGATCTTCTGTTCACGTCAAATCTACTACGTATTCATATGGGCCTAATTTTGATAGAACCACTTCCGGTGGTTCGTCTTATGAACTGCGGACTTACACAACACTGTATGTACTGTGTAAGCCACCATGAATGATGGATTGGGAAGGAAGCCCCCCCGGGGCCCCTCTTTTCTGACGGGAAACGTGTCCACACTGTGTAGCACGATACCCGGAAGTTGCCGAGAGACACCCTAAAGCTTGATTGGTTGTCAGGGGAGACGGGAAAACAATCAAGGTGAAAGTAAATAGATTGCCTGCCGAACCGACCCACAACGACAGTGTTTGCAGTGACCATCCCTAACTTCAGCATCAAGTATTACATCACAGCGTCTCTCTCACCCACCTTACCCACATGCGCATTCCCACAACTCAATTTATCAAATCTTCCATCGCATGTGATCGTCTTCAAGCTTCTCCCACCAATTAACGGCCCAACCACAGTTACTGTCAAATCGCCTCACACACCGACCATGGCGCTCTCGGAAGACCTGATCGACTTCGAGGTGATCGAGGGTCAGAAAGAGAACATCCAATCGCTCCCCGGCGGCCGCTCCGCCAAGAAGCTCGCCCAACTATACTCTCCCACGCCACTGCACCCGCAAGCCACCCCCACCCCCTCAGACACCCGTGATGCCAACGACGAAGCCCGCGCCGAGTTCGAGGAGGAGGTAGCCAACCTAGCCGAGTCAGACGACCCCCTCGACGTGTTCGACAGATACGTGCGCTGGACTCTGGACTCCTACCCGTCGACCCAGGCCACGCCGCAGTCGCAGCTGCACACACTACTCGAGCGCGCAACCAAGGCTTTTGTGGGTTCCGTGCAATACAAGAACGATCCCAGGTATCTCAAACTGTGGCTGCATTACATTCGCCTCTTCTCGGATTCACCGCGCGAGACGTTCGTGTTCCTCTCGCGACACGGGATTGGTGAGAGCCTGGCCCTGTTCTACGAAGAGTACGCCGCCTGGCTGGAAAGCGCTGAGCGCTGGGCCCAGGCTGAGGAAGTGTATAAGTTGGGCATTGAGCGAGATGCTCGCCCAGTAGCTCGCCTGGTTCGCAAGTTCGGCGAGTTTGAACGCAGGAAGGACCAACATGGTGAGGATGGACCTGCCTCGCCTGCTTTACCCAGTGTCAGACCCGCGCTGGCGGCCAAAACCGACCCTTATGTCTCTGCGCCAAGGGATCCGCAGGCTCCGAGGCCGAACGTGGGTCTAGGCGGTGGAAGTGCGGGAGCAGCAGGAGAAAGTAGAAGTACAAGTGGGGCTAAGCCGGCCAAGGTAAAACTGGCCATCTTCTCCGACGCGGCGGAGAAGGAGGCCCCGGCCATGTCAACATCAGGGCTGAAGGGCTGGGATTCGATTGGGTCTTTGGCGGATCGCAAGAAGGAGAACACGGTGGAGCCGCGGCCATGGGTGGGCGAGACTCTTAAGACGGATGTGAAGAAGAGCGGTGCGGCTAAGATGGCTATTTTCAGGGACCCGGTGAGTCAATAAACTTGTCTCGTTCCCGCGAGATCCACGATATCTCGAAGCCCACATGTTGATGATTATAGGACTAATTGGTTTCTTGGGCGCCTGGTATTCCGGCGTTTCCTCTCGTGTATTTCAGAAGTTGGCAAGGATAGCTGAGAATAGTAAAGTCTTACCCGCGAACCACCAGGTGAACGTGAACCCCTCCACTGGCAAGCGGGAGTCTATCTTTGTCCGTCTTGACCTCATATATCCTACCCCCGATGAGCCGGGCACCGAGCTCAGCTTCGAGGAGCTGTGGGCTATGAATCAGGGCTGGCTTGATATCTCCTGGGACCAGCAAGAAGAAGAATCAGACCTGGTTGTTGAGGAGCCTCCGCCCATGGACCCTCATGATGAAAATGATGTGGATATGCAGATGCAGATGCTCTCCCAAACTGTCAAGACCAAGCTGGTCGTGCACTCTGATGCGGTGCCGGTAATGTTCGATGAGAATGGGGCTATCAAAGACCAGCAGAAGCTTAGCAAACCGCGAAAGAAGAAAGTGATGGAGGTCAATGAGACTCAGATTAGTAAGTTCCTTGTTGGAAGGTGCATCCATTCTCTGTCTTTAACTGGAGTCCCATCTATTGTGTGAGCTGCATCAAGTGCTTTCCTTTCAGAAGGGAAGTCAGACCACTGCTCTTACTGTCTTTGATGTGCACGGGTTGGGTTGAAGAAGGCGGACTACTCCCCGCCCATCATCGTTGACTTCCTCCTCTCCCTTGACTAGACCGCCTGCACACCCACACACCGCACAAACATAATCATAGCTCTCCACGATAACTGACTCTCCTACTCACCACAGTCAAAGCAAAGCTTGACTCCCCCTCCGGACCTAAAACCATTCGCAAGAAGCAGCAGTCCTCTGAGCCCACCATGACTCTGCACACGCGGGCCGCCACAGACGAGATCTACGATCTCTTCAACGCGCCCCTTCAGTCTAACAGCCAGGACCAGAACGAAGAGGATAGCGACGAAGATGAGTACATGACGGACGGCGACTACACCAGTGGCGGGGAAAGCACCTGCACAACACGCCAGATCGAGCTGGAGGACGCTAATGGCGAGGAAACTACTGATGTGACCTGCAAGTCCAGCTGGTCTGAATACACAGCCTCTGCTCGCAAGGACTTCCCCCATGGTGACGTGGAGTATGAAGAAGGACATGATGATCAGGAAAATGATACTGGAGCCACTCACCTCGGAGACGAGGATGATGAGTACGACCAAGAGGAAGAACCCTACGAACCTACCGCTGGCATCGAAGAAGGCGCAGATGACGATGAGCTAGACGACCAGCCTAGAACTCGCACTGTCTTCATCCCCGTACCTCCCCATGATGTTATGGCGCCACTGCGGCCCTATCGAGACCCGGCCGAAGTGGCCAACAACCGCCTCCCCTTCATGACGCCTATTACAGAGCGCACTGAATCCTCGCTGGGCGGCCTGACGGCCCGGAAAAACCACTGTCTCGATGCGGCTAAGACGCCTAGTCGGCGCGAGGCCCTCGATACACCCATGGAAGATGATGAGGAGATGGTTGCCGAGGACGAGGAGTTCGAATTCGAGGAGCCTCCTAGCAGTCCGCTTCGCGAGGTCCTTAGCGAGATCCGGTCTCCTGTTAAGCTGGCTCCGGCCCAGAAACCGCCTGCTGCTCCTGCTGCCAAGCCGGCCCCTATTCTCAAGGGTCCCATCATCAAAGACGCGCAGTGCAACCCCGTCGATCCCTCGTTGCGGGATGAGATCCTCGAGAAAATGCATCCGCCCCTTTCTTCCTATGCAGGCTTCTTCGACCACCGCGACACCCACTGTGATCGTGGCCCCGAGATCCGGCGATTCGCCAAGAGCGTCGCCAAGAGCAACGGCAAATCATCTACCACCAAAGACCGCACAAGCTTGCCTGCTCCCATCATCCTCGAATTCCCCGAAATCGAGCACACCTACGCACTCAAGCGCGAACTCGGCGCCGGCGCCTTCGCCCCCGTCTACCTCATGGAAAACTCCACCCCGAACTCTGATGACTCCTCATCCGAAGGCGGCGACAACGAACCCCTGATCCAAATGGGCAAGGGGGCCTTCCCCAACCCCGCCACTAGCCAAGCTACCGCGCGCCACGCTCTCGAAGCCCTCAAGATGGAACAGCCCCCCACGGCCTGGGAGTTCCACATGATGCGCCTCGCGTCCATCCGCCTCGGCCCGCACCACCGCGCAACGTCCAGCATCTCCCCCGTGCACGAGCTGCACCTCTACCAGGACGAGGGTTTCATGGTCCTTCCGTTCCACCAGCACGGCACCCTGCTCGATCTCGTCAATTTCTTCCGAGAGACGCCCTCGGGCGTGATGGACGAGCCGCTCGCCATGTTCTTCGCGGTGGAGCTGCTGCGCACGACGGAAGCCCTGCACGGAGAGGGCATCATGCACGGGGACCTGAAAGTCGACAACTGCCTACTGCGGCTCGACGGCGGCGAGGAAGTCGCGCTCACGAGCGCCTACCAGGCCGACGGCAGCCACGGCTGGGCGGGCCGCGGCGTCACCCTGATCGATTTCGGGCGCGCCATCGACATGCGTGCTTTCGAGGCCAGTGTCCGCTTCATCGCCGACTGGAAGACGACGGGTCAGGACTGCGCCGAGATGCGCGAGGGCCGCCCTTGGACCTGGCAGCTCGATTATCATGGCCTGGCCGGCATCCTGCATTGTCTCTTGTTCGGCAAGTATATCGAGACGAGTCGCTGCGAATCTGGCGGGTTAGCGACGGGACAGGGCAGGAAGTACAAGTTGCGCGAGAGCTTGAAGCGGTACTGGCAGACGGAGATTTGGGGACAGGCCTTCGACTTGTTGTTGAATCCGGGGAGCCACGTTGAGGGGGAAGAAGGGGAGAATTTGCCGGTTATGAGGGGGTTGAGGGCGGTCAGGGAGAGTATGGAGGGCTGGTTGGAGCAGAATTCTCGCCCGCCAAGACGTTCGAGCTGAAGCTCTATAGTCGAGACGAAACGCGATCGGTGACATTCGATCGGCCTGGCGTCGTAGCGCTGGGCTGCAACATTCATGATTCGATGTCCGGCTTCGTGATCGACGGCACCGGCATCGTGGTGACCAACAATCACGTCATCGAAGGCGCCGACGAAATCCTCGTCACCATCGGCAACGAGAAGCACGAGTACAAGGCCCGGAAGAGCGGGGCCGATCCGGCCACCGACATCGCCGTGTTGAAGATCGAGGCGGAGGATCTCAAAGCGGTGGTTTTCGCGGATAGCGACAAGCTGCGCGTCGGCGACCTCGCTATCGCGGTGGGCAATCCCTTCGGCCTGACCCAGTCCGTGACCACCCTCCATATCCGTTCCTTTATATATATGACACGCAAGAGCAAGCTATAGCGGAAGATAAGCTTCGAAAAATGAGCAAGGAAGGTGTTGCATATCCTCCATTGCCGAGTTGATCAGATTCAGGATTTACCATCATGGTAATTCATTATTACTCGCTGGCATGAACACCTCTTTCACATATACAATAAATTTTTTGTCTGCCTTTCAACTGAGAATTTTTATTTTTCTTTACTTTTTGAGCTTTACATGTCGAATACGAGGACTACGAACCGACTCCTCTCTTTCTTCCATATCACCTTTGACATCTACGACTACTGAGGA
>JAOYMO020000001.1:42080-62877 GCA_025802455.2 Iodosphaeria phyllophila | reverse complement strand
GCACGAAAAAAAAGTTTGGCCGTCCGGACCATGTATTACGCTTGTGTGGTTTGCCGTACGTTGATGTCTGCTAGTCGTGGAGTCATGATTAAATCACATTTAATATCACACTAGCAAGTCAATCACGAGATGCTTGGCTTCAACGGTCGATTATTGCACGGCAATAATTTGCCGACATAGGAGCGCTGCGGCATTCTGGTGCTGACCGGTGGGCAGAATAACTCAACACAACTTACGATATACAGTTGTGTCCATCTATACTGGGGTACTGTACACACTCTACAAAGCATGTAGCCTAAATTTTGAGCATTCCCCCTCTCTATTACTCTCTCAGCTGTTCTTAGCCTTCTTTTCTATAGATGTCTTGCGGCTGCGCGGGCTAGAGAGTGCGACGGTACTTGAGGGGTCAAAAATAAGTCGCACTTGGCCATTTCTCAACTTGGATATTCCCAATTGGCGTGCTGACCAACAGACCATTTAACCTTGAAATCGGGCATTTTCGTGAGGAATGGCCAAGTGCGACTTAGTGCTTACCAGTGAGGGGTTAAAATTAAGTCATGGGAAATTCATGTGGTCTCTTAATCACTATTCTCGGCCATGTGGCGAGATTATTCGCCATTGTCCTGGGAGGCGGTGTTGAATCATAACGTGAGGGCTAGGCCATGCAATCATTTCTGTATCGATGAGGAGTAGGAGTTATACTAACCCCGCCCCCGCTTTGAAAGGTGTTGATTTAGAACGAGAAGCTATCATCTTGACACGTCAACTGGTTCGCCATGTTCTGTTTTTCGTCAAGCTACTTTCAATACCGTTAACAAACCAGCCACTAGCAACGCGTCTTTCTAACCTAGAAACCGATAGGCAATCTCTCTTCGACTAAAATGAGAACGATATCTATTCTTATTACAGTTTGTACTTACGAACGGGTTCGACTGATGATGTATAGATAAGGTAAGATGATGGAGACTAAACTGCGGGACAGTAGACTCCATACTGTTCTGGAGCTTTGTACAATACAGTATGATCCCCTCGGCCGGTGCCCTACACTACAACAAGTATATTGTAATCCATTCCTACCTAGTAAGACAAGACACACCGGTACGAACCGCCCCCCTGGTGGGCTGGCGGTTTACACCCAAATGCGCCCTACCACAGGGTTGGTAGCAGTCTCTGGCAAAATCACAAGAAAAGGTTCCAATGATGGCAAATCCGAATACTCAGGCCTTCTTTATGATCCTCCAATTCGAACAATCTAACAACCATGTTGCAACCTCTGCTAGGTAGCGATGTGTAGGGTGATGTGAAAAGTGCAGCTTTTGCTTGTTGACGCAGCTGGATCATCGGATGTAGACAATCCTGCATGTCTCCCAAGGATGAGAAAGCACTTGTTTTTTTAAAGTGAGAATGGGATAAATATGAGCATATGCATTCATGAGCCGAATTTTAAAATTACAGTAGGTGTTTCTTTGAGTAATAAAGGTTGTGATTTCGGGTACTAGTGTTGGTGATACTAGTGGGTGGCTACGCAATGAAGTTGGACTTGTTTTGCATGGCTGAATGGGTCTACCGGATAGCAATGTCAATTTTGATGCAGCGCGCGTGGGTTGAGGAAAAACTGGTAGTTGATTGGAATTTGTTTGCAAATATCTCGAAATTCAATTGAAGGTTATTGTTCTGACAATTAAGTATGGGCAATCTGGTGTAACAGGCCACTCCATTGAATAATTGGTTCGTATAAACAGGTGTCCTATCTTACCTCTCGTCAGTATCAATCTTAAGCAACTGTAGGGTAAGAGACAAGAGCATGAATGCTTGCGTGTTGATAGGCATGAGAATGGTTCATAATCAATTCAGGATCGAAACTTATTTTATTACTTCGTATGAACAGCTGGAACTTTTCCGTCCTCCAATATGTTTAGTCCGCAACAGGGGGAATATAACAAACATCCTGCCATGGTGACCTTGATCCCCCTTTCCGTATTTCTGTTATGTGGAAGATGAAGGAAAACAAGATACATGTTCTCAGATAATCAATTGATTTGCCTAAACATAAACAAAAGGCTATATGGGTGAGAGCAATCACTTCCAGATAACCCAAAACGCGTCTCACGTCTACTTCCTCAACATCAATTGAATGGCCCGTGCGCACATAGTTGACTTTTGTCACTGCGTTTGTGTACCTGCTGGTAATTACTTGAACAAGAACTGACGACTATCGACCCAGCATAGTGCTTTCCGCATTCCGGTTTTCATCAATGTCAACACTCCCGATACTCCGAGTGACCGGTCGCACCATTTGGGCGACTTGACATAAAATTTCTCGCAGCTCGTTAGGTCGACTGCAGCCGTTGTTGATTCCGACAGAGCAACTTGCTTTGACGATGCATCACGATGGATATACCAGGCTATTATTATGGCAAGCCTTGTCCATTCTATTTTCTTGTTTCTCATGAACTTCATGTGCCGCAGGGCTACCTACTCTTTTCCAAACACTCGCAAACGAAAGCGCGAAAGCATCAAAGTGAGCTAACCGCACTGGCTCACAGATCCTCACCAGAAGCGCTACTTCAAAATCGAGGGCAACACTGCACCAGCAACCTCAGCCTGGTCCCTCGAAAATTCTCGGAAGCGGCAGCGCCAAGAGAGCAGAGCCAAGGCAGAATCCTCTGCTGAGGCTACTAATCGAAAGTTGGCCCAGGGCGGCATCAAACGCGCTCATGTGCTTGCCGATCCCCTGATGGGCGGCCTGCTCGAGCGGGAGCTTGGTATTGCAAACCGACTTGAAGTTCCAAACTTCGCCTTCGGCGGATCCCTGGTAAATGCCGGTTTTCATAAGACCCATGAGAAGCCAGAGGCCGTCGATGCCCGCATGGAGCATGTTTGTATCGTGCGAGATGAAATGGGGATGAACCCCGAATTGGTTTTTGCCGGTAGGTCGTTCACTTCGATGTTAGGGCGATCAAATTAGTCTAATGCACTATAAATCCAGACAATGGCGGAATGTTGACATGCGGCACCCTGAGAAGAGATAAGAATGGAAAGTTAGTGGCCCGGTCACTTGTGTCCATACCAAGATACCTGCCTTTTAGGAGTATTCACTAACATTGCTTTATAGAGTGTTCAATAATCCCTTTAAGGACTTCTCGCTTGTAACAACACCGGATCACATACGTCTTGATTGGGGAATATCCAGCATTCAGGTCCATTCGCCTACAAAGAAGCTTTTTGTATATATGCACCAGCGAAGTTCCGACGAGGGTCGCCTGCTTTGCCAAGAGCTGACCAGAGTTCCTGTGGACGAACAACACTCGCAACCCTGGTGTATGATATCTCCTATCCAGAGCCTGATAATTTCTGGTCCCTCAATTCGTTCCATGCTTATCAGTTTCTATAGTGACGATTGGCCCAAATTGGGAGGCTGTGACTCTTCCAGAGCGAAATGCATATAGTCGCCGAGACAGGATGATCTTATCTCCCGAAGCATCAAGTTCAAGCTGCCTTTTGTCTTCCAACTACGGGATAATTGCTGTCGACCGGGGTGGTGGGGCCCAGTGGCTGTTTCCAAGCAAGAAGAAGGGTGGCCTATCTGGTCCTCGCTATCGCATGGGCTTTACTGCCATGGAATATCAGTGTGCCAATCACAACGTGATATTCACTGGGGCAGGTGGAAGGCTCTATACGATTGACCAGCGGCAAGAGGACTGGCACTCGACGAAGATAGATAGCCCAATTGCGCACATCAGATCCCTCAGCGAGAACGAGATTCTGGTGAGCACCAGAAGCGGCTCTGGTGGCTCCATGAAAATCTATGATCTTCGTTCCACGCGCTACCTCTATCAACAGACGGTATCTAAGCCAACCCGCGACGGCAATGGAGCCATGACACCTCTGGTCAATTTTGCAGGCTGCACCAATTTCGATCACACCGAAGGTCTCGACGTGGACCTGGACATGGGGCTGGTCGCTGTGGGTCAAGCGGATGCCGGCGTGGCATTGTACAGCCTGCAAAATGGACAACGCGTGCCCAGTCCTGGTCTTACAAAGAGGGCTCAGCATGCAGGCCGTTCAGACGTAGTCCAGTGGCACCAAGTCGGAGACGATTCGATTCCGAGTCTGTTGGTCGGGGAAGGCGCAGAAGGCGTGAGAGTGTATTCGCATGGGATTCGTCCGGGGATAGGGGCGGTTGCTAGCGAGGATAACATTTGATCAGCTTGGAGTTGGAGTTTGGTGTGTGATGTTTTTGTGCAAATAGCTTGGGTTACGCCCAAGACTCTGGTACCAGCACGTAGTGCTCGCTATGTTTTTCCATGTATATAGCTGTTGCTGGGCTTCATAACCCGAGGCTGATGGGTACATATCGCTAGGGCTCACTACGTTTAAACGAAGATACCTTCCAATTGTTGCATCTCCGCATTGATAATTGACCCCAAGGCCAGATTGGCGATGCATTGAGCCCTTTCCATTTACCTTTTGCTTTGATTCACTTATCAAATTCCCTACTGGAACGTCTTTGACCCACGTCAATCACATGTGCAGTTTAGCCTTCTGTTCGATTCAGCTGAAAGATTATGTATTGTTTCCTCCTCTATACGCTGGCGAAGTCCGGTATTCCTCACATAGCCTTGCAGCATATAGTGACATCAACAAGCCCATGTGGATTCATACAGGAAGATTCGCCCATCAGGCCATCCATCATCGCATCTATGAGGGGCATATCGAGGACCCGGAGCTCCAATCAGGAACCATGAACGTCGCAAAGGCGGGAGATGAGGGAGAAGCGCCACCGAAATAAACCTCCCTGTTTTTGCTCGTCCTATACCTTCCTTTCGTTGATGCGGACCCCCCTGGCTGCCTGGCCGCCAACTTACCCTGTTAAACGCCCTCTAATGCTTAGCCGTGACCTTATCACCGGTCAACTTCTCAACATACGTCTTGGCCCTATTGTTATTTCGTTAGTATAACGTTTTGAGATTAACGTCGATGTGGGGAAATGTTAGAAAAAACTCACATGTCACCCATGGCCACCATGCAAACCGTTTGCCAAACGCCCAGACCAATACGAGGAGCCACACCTCGGTAAAGGCCGCCCAGACCGTTGGAATTGTAAATGTATCTGAAGGTGTTGCCGACCGTCATCTTCTTGGGACGGTTAGGGTCCTCCTTCTTACTCTGCATCTCCACACGGATGACCTCGATGGGCTGGTTCCAGGCGGAAAGCCCACCACCGATGGTAGAGGCGGTGATCTTCTCAAGAGCGTTGAGGGTCTCGCCGTGCTCCTTACCAGTGGCGCGGCGGATACCCTGCTCAGCAAGACGGGACAGACCGAAACGCGAGCCCCAGTTGGTCATCTGGCGGATGGCCACGGCGTTGACACCTTTGTTGATACCACGGATGCCCTCCTTGTTGTAGATGTTCATGAAGGTGGCGAAGGTGGAGGGAGGCTTGACACCCTGAGAAGCCATCTTGTGCTGAGTAATCTCAACCGTCTTCATGCAAGTGCAGAAACCCATGGTGGCATAGGCCTGGGCCACGCCGCCCGTGATACCGCCGAGGATACCACTGCCGAAGTCGGACGCGCCAGCCACTCGCGCGTAGTACTCCGCCTCCGAAGCGACGAAGAGGAGCACGGCGCCTTTGGTCGAGGCTTCAATCCAGGCCCAAGGAATCAGGCCCTGGTAGACTGTAGAATACGTACTCGTTCGTCAGTTCAAAAACCCCTGACTATAGAACGACAAAGCATGGTGGGGAAATCATCAAGAATTCTTAAAAAGAAAAAAAGAAAAAAAGTGAACTCACATCCAAGCGCACCACCCCGGTTCCAGATGCGGCCCAAAGCTTGTCCGAAGCTATCACCACGGTTGGCAGCCCTATCTGTAATGTCAGTAGGGCAAGCCTATCATCAACCCATAATTCGTCTCGGGGGATGCACGCACATGGTGGTCTTGACGACCTCGAGAGGCTGCCCCAGAGAGGTGACCTCAAAGAGGTTGAGCCCGGCGCCCAACAACAAGTTGGAAAACTTGATGGGCTTCTTCTCGAGCGTCTTCTCGCTCGGCATGGTGACTGGACTGGCCGACATTGACAAGTTGGGGATCGAGAGGGTGGGGGCCTGACCAAGGCAATCGTGTCGCTTCGTCGCGATGGAAAGGGGGGGGGGATGCGGAGAGAGAGTCGCGGGGGTGGCGGACGTCGAGGGGAGACTTGGTTGGACCGGAATTGGATGGAGATTTAGAAAAAGACACCGTGCCTGTGCTTTCTTAAGAATGTCTTTTCTTTATCAGATTGACGGAGCCCCGGTGGTGCTGATGGGTGAGGCTACGCTGTACTGGATGGGGATGGGATGAGCTGGGGCCATACAAATCCCCTGTGGGTAGGATCGGGTTGGGAAGATACGGTGTCGGCAGGTACCACAGTAGGGATTGTGGAGTGTGAAGGATCCCCCGGTCAAATCCAGCTGCGTGCAGAGAGTATTTTTGTTGACTTGTTGGGTTCGGAATTTTAACACTACTGTAGCTAGCCACGCACTTTTTTCTCTATCTCATCCTTCTGAATACCGTATTATTGTTATTTCCGCTTGTAACAATGGAGATTTGTGTGCTTGGCCAGCATGCCCTGATGGCTATTTTACACAGCAGTGTGAATTTGTGATGGTTGTGCGGCCCTGAGGCTTGACAACTTGGCTGACGCTATCTCGCCTTTCTTTTTCTGCATACTCTTCCCCGTGCACTGGGCCATTTTAAACTCAAGGGGGGCGGACCCTCGCTCCTTGCACTAAACATTCAGAGGAACTGGGCCAGCCGAACAGGGCGGACGGGAGGTGCATCCGAATTCATCCGAAGAGGCACAGTAATCGGGCGGTCGGCTCACGGCCAGGCACAGAATGCCGGTAGGCACCCCAACTTATCTGGAAGGTTACATACTGTGTATCATACACACAAACTCGCGATAAGCTTGGGCGCGATATCAACCACGAATTTCCAGTACCCAGGTTTGCTTAAGAACAGCCCCCTACGAAGCCCATGAGACATCAATCAGCAGCTTTTCTACCAGCTCTTCTCCGTATCCTATGCATGCACCATCGTATAGTAGATCCCAGGAGAAGGGGGGATTCTGCGCAGTGGAAAAGTTCTGAACAGACCGCCATCCCTAAATGCATGGGAACTGAGGTGAGCGGCCGAAAAAAACCATGTCCTCCAAGCAATCACAAACGTCAGACGCGCATGTTGAGCCTGTTCACTCGTGCCCATCCTTCAGCCTCGTCACCACTCGCAACAACCAGCCTTCTCCAATTTCTTGATATTGCTGCGAAGTCAAGCACCAACAAATGAAGGTACCGGCACTCTCATGCCTTCAAGTTTGTCGCAGTGGCGTCAGCGAAGTGAAGAAATCGTGGTGTTCTACTGTGGCAGCGAGGTGCAGAGCGGTATCCGGCACCAACCGCACCGTACCGTAATCCTGGAAATGTCGAGGGCCGCACAAACCCCTGCGCCGGCTGTGAGCTTTGAGCGGGCCAAAGCTCTCAACAGTCCGGCCGGAGACCCCCAAGCCTCACCGCGCCGGCCGGCAGCCAATCATCCTGCTGGGGCCGTTTTCGGTTTATTCCGTTCTTTTACTGTGACCCGTCCATAGCATCGTGGGGACCAAAGTCTACTGTAACGATCATGAATTCTAAGCTGTCACAGAAGCTAATACTGTGAGATCCCACATATTTACCGTATATGTTAGGACCATCTCACTGTCTACGCATCATGACACAAGGCTGTAGTTATATACCATAGGAGTATTTGAAACAACAACACGGAATCTAAACTGAGCGGGCGAATCGGTTATAGTACAATCGCATCGTGGTGGTATCAATAAGGAAACCCTCTCAACACCCCCCGATGCCTACCGTACCAAGTGCATAACTCCTTTTTTTGATTAGCTTGCTGCGTCCCTTTTGTGACTTTTGAGGAACACATAAGCTCGTCTATCATATCTCGTATGACTACGTCATCGTGTCACACCCCTTATTTACAGCTTCTTGCAAATATCGACCCACTTCTCGGTCGAGAAAGACTTGGGGCGCTCGATGGGGGCGCCGACGGCACGATCAATGATGAGCTGGGGCAGGACACCGATGGCTCGTGAAACACCGAACAGGACAGTGTAGTAGTTGGCCTCAGTCAGGCCGTAGTGCTGCAGGAGAACACCAGAGTGAGCATCCACGTTGGGGTAGGGGTTCTTGGTCTTGCCATGCTCCGTCAGCACCTGGGGAGCGATCTTGTAGACTTGGCTGACCAGCTGGAACATGGGATCGTTGGGCATCTTCTCCTGGGCAAATGTACGTTGAGCCATGTAGCGGGGGTCGGTCTTGCGGAGGACGGCATGACCGTATCCGGGCACAACACGGCCAGCGTTCAGGGTCGACCAGAGGTAGTCGGTGATAGCCTTGTCGCTGAGATCGTCACCGACTGACTTCTTCATCTCAGTAAGCCAGTTGAGCACCTCTTGGTTGGCGAGGCCGTGCAGAGGACCAGCCAACCCGTTCAAACCAGCGGCCAGAGACAGGAATGGAGAGCTCAGAGCACTGCCAACCAAATGAGTGGTATGAGCGCTGACATTGCCGCCCTCGTGATCGGTATGGATAGTCAGGTAGAGACGTAGCAGCTCAATAAAGTCCTGGTTATCACCGAAACCTAGTTGGTTGGCAAAGTTGAACGAGTAATCCTTGTCCTTCTGAACAGGTGCTACCCTGCCGCTCTTGAAAACGTTTTGGTAGATACGGGCGGCAATGTTGGGGAGCTTGGCAATCAGGTCCATGGAATCCTCAAACGTATGGCTCCAGTACTCTTTCTTGTTGATGCCCTTGGCGTATGCCTTGGCGAAAGAAGATGTGTGCTCGAGTGCAGTGACGGCGAGGGAGAATTGGGCCATGGGGTGTAGATCCGTTGGGCAGCGGTCGATGAGCTCTTCCACGAAGTTAGGAATATCGGAGCGGGCAGCCCACTCAGCAGAAAGATCGCGGACCTGTTGCTCCGAGGGTACCTCACCCGTCAAAAGGAGCCAGAAGAGACCTGAAAGCATTTTCTGTTTAGTTCGAGAGCTCCTAAATCCGGATCCAATCGGCATGATAAGACTGTCTCTCTTTTCTTACCTTCAGGCAGAGGCTCCTTGCCACCAGGGGCTTTGGGTAGTAGCTCCTGACATTCGGGAATGGTCTTGCCGCGGAACCGGATACCCTCCTCTGAATCTAACACTGATCCTTCCCACACCAAGCATTTGATGCCGCGGGCACCGCCGTACACTTGGTCCAATGTGACCTTGTCGACAATCTTGGAGCCATGGTCTCTGTGGATTTTTGTAAGTGTTCACCCCTCTTTTGATTCATGACTGCCGGTGGAATTTGGTGGAATTTGGAGCTTACTTTCGTAGAGTCTTGATCTCCTCAATCTTCTCCGGGAGCAATTCGGCAAAACGCTCTTTCAAGGTCTGCGTACAAGATACCGCTGGGTCAGAAAAACTAATTGTTCGAAGCGAGACATGTTAACAGCCATTGGCATTCATACCTGAGTTTTCGAAGAGTAGCAGCGTGCGGCTGTGAAAGCAGAGGTGCGCGCTGCCAAGCCAGGGGCTCGCATAGACATCCGCAGGGCGGACGAGCTTAGGCGCAACGCTGAAGCCATCGTGTCAATTCAATTCTGATAGACAAGTAGGAACACGAATATGGATTGAGGTAGGAGAATAGATCAGGAACAGGGAGAATAAGCGAAAGAAGAAACCGGTTCGCAGTAATACAAAATCAAACGCTCATCAACAAATACCTCGGGAGGGAAGGTATTGCTGGTAGAGTATTCAGGACAAGGGAAGTTGGGATAAAAAGTTCTACGGCGCTTCGGTCGGGATCGTTGTTGGGAAAGGCCCGAGGCCATCCGACTCGACGGTAGAGGCGAGCAGGAGCCGCCGGGATACGTATCCAGGTACCGGCACCGTACATGCTGATGGAACTGGGACTCCATTTTCAGCATCTTCCACCACCGCCTTCAGCCTCGCAGGCAATGCATGTTGGCTGATTTTTGTTCATGGTTTCTTTCAGCTTTTGTGGGTTTCCAATTAGTTCGGGCGGAGCTTTACGTTTACTACCTAGTTTAATCTTAGTTCTGTGCTGAAACATCGTACCTGACTGTAGCACTATAGTACCGGTATAAAATGCATTGATTTGTGGGATAATGACTTCACACTGCTACTGAAGGCATCATATCGATACCGTGATAAGAAACCTGACTAGATAGAAAAACATCTGTGCTAGACTGTTAGCTACGATATGGCTGACCGTTTGTTGTGTACATACATATCATAGCACAAATATGCTTCTGCCTGATGACTTGACGAGGTTTTGAGGCGCATCGGGAACTCTGGTGGGGGTGAATGGTGCTCAAACGGCAATGGGCCATCGGTGCTCCGTAGGCACACTGTGAGAGCGTGTTCATGGCTGCAACCTTTGCAAGAAGCTACTGTGGCTGCAGGCTGATATTTTAATCATTTGTCGAGTATCGCAAAACAGGTTCGTAGCCATCTGTCGTTACACAGTAATCGAATTTGGGCTGATCAGCTCCTCGTTCCCATCAGAGTCGAGCAGGCGACCAGAGACGATGAGCTCCTTCTCCGTACATCATACCGGTACCTGGTAGGGGTACTACAAATGCATGAAGAGATTGTACCGTTTATGTACTGCACTGTGCTGCACGGTAAGACCGCCACAACAATGAAAGCCCTGACGACGCGCCACGTTTGCACACGCCACTTCGCTTTTCTTCTGCCGAAAAACGCTTTGTCATTTAACAGTGTCCCCAGTCCTTTTACAATCGAACCACCTTCTTCAACCATCTCTTTTCATCACTACCAGACTATCATCACATCGTCATCGGCGAGTACTCGCCATCACCATCAATCAATTGCTGAGGTGCTACTGCATTGTCCGCATCAGTGATTTTGCCGTGACTCGCGTCGGGCAGCAGCTAATATCAATAGAGGCCATTCTAGGAGCGATTGAGTAGATATTTGACCGTGTCGCAGCGCAGAGCCGAGTTGGCCCTCCATAAGCACACCGCCAATACATAAGTCTACTTGATGATCGGTCAGTCTGCTGTCCACTCTGTCCGCACATCAAGATCACCACCCATCGTGCCTGCCACCTTTCGCCTCCTACTACCTTGGTGTGGTAAATCTGCATCGAACGTGGTGCATAGGTTTGAGATCTAGACATCCGTCGTGGCATTCGTTGTACAGTAGCCTTCCGGTCACCGTTTCGCGACACAACTGCAAATTGTAGCAGCACTGAAATCCTATCATCGTACCAATAGGGTTTGAGGCGCGGCTCATCTGTCCTGACGCGCGCGCAACGTCACCACTTCATCTTAAAGGTGATCGCATACAGATCTAAGGCGTCTTCACACTCCGTAGTCTGCGTGCTGCACCCCGAGCACCAAGCTGAGCCAACATCACTACCGAAGATAAGTCTTGAAGAAATTTGTCCGAGATGACGGCCGTACCGGCCCTTGAGGCTGGCTTGAATGCCATGCTTCAACTCAAGCCTCCTGGTGTGTCGGGCTCGCAAATCAAGTACATCACCCAGCTATGCGTCGAGAACGCTCAGGTAAGCCTATATACACAATTAGTCTGCGACTCGTGGTTTTGTCACAGGTGCTGACTTGAGTGCTTCCCAGTCCGAATCGGTCCTGATCCAGAAGCTATTTACCCATTTCAAGAAAACACCTGGGACACACAAACTGGGTGTGCTCTACGTCGTAGACTCTGTGACACGTCGGTGGATTGACATTGCAAAACAGCAAGGTCAAGTCATCAGCAGCACGGCTCCGGATGGTACCTATGCCGCCGGTGTCCACCGAGTAACAGAATTGCTTCCACTGCTAATGACCGACATTATCTCGACTTGCCCTAGAGAACAAAAGGTACGCTTCGTCGGGTTATACAACCCGCGTGAATTCGATTGCCATCCCAATGCCAAACTCGCTTGTAGCCGGCAGCCCTTGTCACTCACTCACTCATCGATTGGAACTCTCGATGAATCTTCCTTCACATATGATCTTGTTGCTTTTGTACTTGCTGTCGTCGTATATGCTTCAAAGTGACAAGGGTTGACCTCGATTTTGATGTCATTGTTATCGTTGTTGTTGTTGTTGTTGTTGTTGTTGTTGTTGTTATCTGCGGCTATCCATCTAACACTGTATCTGCAGGAGAAAATTAAGAAGCTCGTTGAGATCTGGGAGAAGGGTTTGACGTTTCCTCAGCCCATGATCGAGTCATTCCGTTCTAAGCTGGACGCAGTTTCTCTTCCTAGTAAGCCTACCAAAATAGTCGGAAGATATGATGTTCCGTCTATAGCTGCAGTAACTCCCAATTCCCGGATTGAGATATCTAACTATGGGGTTTGTGCTGTAGATGGGACTACTACTCCTGTTGGTAGCCCACCACCTGGTCCAGGCTTGCCCGGGTTGCCCGGTTTCGCCTATTCTTCCGACAGTAACAACAAAGCTGCCGTCAGCGAAGCGGCGCCTAATGCGATCATGGAGGCACTGGCAAGTATAGCTCGACAGAATCAACAAAGTGTCCCACCTAGCACCACGGGGTTTTCTGCTCCAGCTCCGGCTCATGTTCCAGCGAATCCGTATGTTGTTGCAGGTGGTGCTTCTCAAAACGGTGTAGGCCAGCAGCTATCGCTACCAGGTACTCAGAACCAGCCATCATTCCAGTTCCCACCCGCCCAGCCGGCTGTGAATGCTCCCCCGGCGCCTTATTCGTACCCTTCACAGCAAGTCGCACCGTCGATTGCTAGCCAAACCCCTATTGTCCCTTCTCCTGCACTTAACGGACAGCCGGCCAACTATTCGAATGCCGGCTCTGCACCTCCGCCGGCTGGCATTGATAGCAACATGGCTCAGCAGATTCAAATGATCCAAATGCTTGCACAGCAAGGCTTGAGCCCCGACCAGATCACGACGGTTTTGAAGACACTGCAGAACACTAACCAGGCCAATCAGGCTCCAGCCCCTACTCATACCCCTGCTCATGCTGCTCCGAACGCTACACCGCAGCCAGGCCAGTCCCCTTTCCTGCCTGGTTGGGGTGTGGCGACAGGGCAGCCAGCGCAGCCCCGACTTGAAGAAACACGTGACTATCGTGACTATAACAACCATACTCCCGATCGTTTCCAACAACGTTCACGTTCCCGATCCCCTGGACGTCGCTGGGACGCTCGTGACTCGCCTCGTGGCCGGAACCACCGTGGACGTGGCAGTTTTGATCATGATGCGACCAATGGCCGCGGCCGCATGGACGACCACGACCGCTATGGTCAAGGCCCTGATTATCGCCAGCGAAGCCCTGCAGGTCGACGTCGTAGCTCGAGTCCTCCGTATAACCAGCTTCACCCAGGTGAAAAATGGGTCGAGTATGACCGCACCTTGTCCAATGGTCACATCAAAGGTACGATATCCCTGTTATGTGTCGGAAAATGCCTCTATGTTATACTAACTTGCTGTTTCTAGTCCTGAGCCGAACCCTGTTTGTTGGTGGCGTAACGTATGTCCTCAAACCCCCCCTTCTTCTCCCTGGTCCCCAACTTTGTTCCTCAAGCTAACAACTAATCAATAGATGTCCCGAAGCTGAACTTCGAAATCTATTCAGTCGGTTTGGCATAGTCCAGACCTGTATCGTAAACAAAGACAAACGCCATGCATTCGTGAAGATGTTTACTCGACAAGATGCTGTCGCGGCCAAGGAAGGCATGGAAAACGGTCAATACAGGGTAAGTTTGTTGGGGGATTGAACCATACTGGGTGGGTTTCAATGCTAATGCTGACTGTGGCAGACTCGATGGGGTGTCGGATACGGCCCTCGTGATTGCAGCGATTACCAAACGGGCATTAGCGTCATACCCATTGATAAACTCACTGATGCGGACCGTAAATGGATGTTGTCGGCCGAGTTTGGTGGTTCTGGTGGCCGCCCTATGGAAACTGGTCTCGTTGTGGAGGAGCCTGACATTGAGATTGGTGCTGGGGTTTCCTCCAAGGCAATCAGTCGTCGTATGCAAACGGACCGTGGTGGCCGTAACGGACCCAAGTCGAGCAAAGCGGACGGCGGCGAGGAGCATGGCGCCAATGCTAATGCTAATGCTAATGCTAATGCTAATGCTAATGCTAACGCTAACGCCAATGCCAACCCCAATCTCAATCCTACCAATTGGCGACGCAATAAGGACCGTCGGAACGACCGTCAGCCTAATAACGAGGTCAATGTTCAGCCAGCGATCGCCGAGTTCCCCTACGGCATTCAGGCTGGTCCTAATGGGATGCCAGTCTTTCCCCCGGGCTTTGTGTTCCCTGCGCCAAACTAAAATACTGCACAGACTGCGCCACAGTGCCTCGATGATAGTCAACTTGGTGTACTGGAGCACCGACTTTTTCACAAATTCTGGAGCTGAGATGATAACGAAATTTCTGCCCGCTCGCCCACGCATCTTTCTTGCAACGGAATGTTCATAGTGGCCCGGCTTTTTCTTCTCTTCGTATGGCGCTTTCCACTCGAGCTTAGGGACAGGGACTGGCAGGGTGCATCGGACCTCCCATGATGCGGCATGGTGAAACATTTTCTGGCGTTCAGGTGCAAAGGAAGGGATCAATGACACAGGACCCTATTACAGATCATGTCCTAATGGCTGTCAGGATCGACACGAGCTCTGCTTTTCTTCCTCTTCGGTCACATTTGCTTTTTTTTCTCTCTCTCCGGTCACACACGGTCAAACCGCAAGGGAGGGCACACAAACGGTTTTCATTGCGATGACTGGCACAGGAGTTCAAAATTTTGGGGTGGCGAGGGGAATCGTCCAAGTCAAGTTGCATGGCGCCCTGCGCGGATGGATGGCATGACTTGCTCAATGGTCTCAATAGTTTCTGTGAAGGGAAGAGAGGACTGACTTTGATTTGTACATTATGCGTTCTTGCTGGGGAAACTCGGCTTGAAACGTGGCTTGAGGCCTGGTCGCCTGAATGCTGGCGGATGGGCAGATAAGATTCATGAGCTAAACGAAGTTGGTCGGTGTGATGTTGATGGGAAGAGTAGTGTTTCCGTCTTATGCATAACAGAAGTGAAATAGTATTACTGTGCTAGCATTGCCAGAAGTTGATTAATTTTTGTGATTGATCCGGGCTCAGACAAGAAATCCTGCCATCTCGATCACGTTTGGGAACTTTCTGCTTTGAAATAACACCGTTCTTTCTCTTCAAGCGCGAATAATTGTCACTCCGGATCGAAGTCAATCTCGAAGTCAAATTATACCCCTTCAACGCCAGCACATGCGCCGGATGCTACGGTTCTATGAAAAATAGGATTCTTTCCTTTCCACGCCCCTAAACGCCTTCCTCCCTCGCCTCCCACAACTTAGATAAATAAAGGTAAGAAATGAAACGCCTTCATTTCTCCTTGGCCAAAACAACCTTCTCCCTCTCGCTCCTCCTCTTCTGGAACTGCTTCTTGCTATGGTTGCGCTCGTTCTCCTGGCGGCGCTTGATGGCGGTGAGCTCGTCCTTCTTGATCTCGGCGGCCTTCTTGACGACCTGGGGCAGGTGGCGGTGGCGGGTGATGCGGCGGATCTCGGGCATGTGCTTGTAGCGCTGGACGAGGGCGTCGTTGTACTCGAGGGCCTGGCGCTGCTGGGCGGACTTGATGCCTTCGCGCTTGGAGGCGTTGGCGCGCCAGAGGCGGACGTTACCGTCTTGAGGGGGGTGAGTTAAGGAAGGTATGAGGGATGGGGGGGGGAGACGTAAAAAAAATATAAAAAAAAATAAAAAAAAAAATATAAAAAAAACGTACCGTCGGAGCCTGTGAGAATGTATTTGGAATCGGGTGTCCAATTTCTGTTTGGTATTTCCTTGTTAGAAGAAATCTTGAAGGGAAAGTATGAGATTGATCATGTTGAGATAAAGATGAGATAAGATGAGATGAGATGAGATGAGATGGGCAAAGATTGTCAACATACGCGCAAAACACCCTCTGCATACGCTTCGTATGATATATATCCCTCGAATGACCCTCATCCCGCTTCCACAACCTGACCGTCCGATCATACGAAGCCGTCACCAGTTCCTGGCCCGTCGGACTGAACTCGACATCCATCACGGCCGCCACATGGCCCTTGTAGATGTTCAGGGCCCGGTCGAACCTGCGCACATCAAAAGCTTGGACGTCGTGGTCCTCGGACGCGGCAGCCAAGTTCATGCCTTCCATGGGATTCCACGAGAGCGAGTTGGCAGCGAACTTGAGCACGGTCTTGGCCACGGGAGTGGACGTGCGCAGGTCGTAGAGCACGATGCTGCGGTCGGAGGCGGCGGAGGCCAGAGTGGCAGTCTCGACGGGGTTGAAGACGACGCGGTTGACGGTGTCGATAGAGTTGGGCCATTGCAGTATCTCGGGACTCCCTCGTCTCTCTAGATCGTAGATGGCGACACCCAGACCGGAAGAGGCGGCGAAGGTGTTCTTGGAGCGATGGTGAGATAGACTTGTGAAGCCGCTGGAGCCCAGCCATGTGGCTAAGGGGTCGGCAGCGTCCGGGGTGTCGTAGGGAGCGAAGAGCTTGATAGAGCGGTCGGTGTTGCTGCAGGTTAGGAGCTTCTTATCAAGCGTCCAGCACATGCCCTTGACGATGGTTTCGTGGGCCGTGGTGGTCCAGATTTGGCTTCGATTTGTGAGATCCCATACCTTAACCTGGAATGGGGGGGGGGAGGGGGTGGAAGCGTCAGTGTGGGTTGATTGTAATGAAGAAACGCAGATATGTGAACATGAGCATGAGCATGAACATGAACCTATGACGTACCACGCCATCGCCGCTCCCTGACGCAAACCTCT
This sequence comes from Iodosphaeria phyllophila, assembly GCA_025802455.2. Lineage (NCBI taxonomy): Eukaryota > Fungi > Ascomycota > Sordariomycetes > Amphisphaeriales > Iodosphaeriaceae > Iodosphaeria > Iodosphaeria phyllophila. Next base: position 45,971 of record JAOYMO020000001.1, on the reverse strand, counting down.
CGAGGCTATTCGGATCTTTGGCGAAGGAATAGACACCATCGACGTGACTAGAGAGTTCGTGAGTTGAGCTGCCAATATCCTTCCAAGCGCAATGAGGGGGGGGGGGGTGGGGGGTGGACCTACCCATTCCCGATTTCCGCAATAAATGGTTTCGCAAACACTGTTTATCGAAAAAGACAACAAAAAAAACAGTAGTAATTAGCATTAATTTATTTGATCCATTTCAATTTCAATTTCAATTTCAATTTCAATTTCAATGGTGTAGGCAGGCAATCCGTACTCCGCTCCAGTTTCGTCGCGTTCAACGCCCTGGTGTATTCTCTGGCGCGCTCGAAGGGGTGAAGCGCAGGATCGAGGTTGCGGGGCGCCTTGGGCGCAATGGACCCAGGCGCCGCCGGATTCGACCGGCTGATGGCCTTGATCTTCATGGCGATCGCTTTCGCTTGCGAGGTCGTCGATTCCGAGTGAAGGATAAGGTGAATCTGGCGAAACCCCCGTGCTGCTGAGTGTCGATGCTTCAGTTGCTGAATTCGAAAATGAAGCGGGGCGATAAGAGTTGATTCCGGTATTGCTGGCGATAAGATTTACTAACTGCAACTTGTACACAGCACAGTAAGGAACGGCCCATGCTCCAGCGGCAGGGTACAGTACCGGTATCTCCAGACTCCAGCTGTTCCAAGCGGCCAAGGCGTGCGCGGCAACCCGCTGCCTTGCATCTTGCGGGTCAAGCTACTGACTGCTGCTACAGTATCATAGCGACATCGCACGAGGCTACCAAAAAAACAAAACAAAAAAAGCAGCCAGTCGAGCCAAAAGGACAAGCGATACACCACCAACCAACTCATACCAGCCACAAGACGCGCGAGGAGAAAGCAGCAGGGAGAAATGGTGCAAGGCAAGTCGGCGGTCAAGGAGGCGCAATCGCTGGCCAAATCCGACCCAGCCAAAGCCGAAGCGATCTACAAGGAGGTCATCTCCAAACCTCCGTCGGTCAATTCCGATGCCGCCATCAAAGAATATGAGACGGCGCTGTTGAGCCTGGGCGAGTTGTACAGCGATGCCAAGAGGTCGTCGGAACTAGTGGAGCTCATCACGACGAGCAGAACGGTGCTTTCGTCGTTCGCCAAGGCCAAGACGGCCAAGTTAGTGCGGCAGCTCCTCGACCTCTTCCAAGCCATCCCCAACTCGACCGACACACAAATCTCTATCACCAAGTCGTGCATAGAATGGGCCACATCGGAACGGCGCACATTCTTGCGCCAGAACCTCGAGACGCGGCTGGTGACGCTGTACATGGCCAAGCAATCCTACTACGACGCCCTGACTCTCATCAACGGTCTGCTACGTGAGCTGAAGCGACTGGACGACAAGCTGGTCTTGGTCGAGGTCCAACTCCTCGAGTCGCGCGTCTACCATGCCCTGGGCAATCACAGCAAGGCCCGTGCCGCTCTGACCAGCGCCCGCACCAGCGCTGCCTCCGTCTATACGCCCCCCTTGCTTCAAGCCAACCTGGACATGCAATCGGGCATGCTGCACACCATGGACCACGATTTCAATACCGCCTACTCCTACTTCATCGAAGCCCTCGACGGCTACCACACCCAGGACGAGCCCGCCCGTGCCACCGCCGCCCTGCAGTACATGCTGCTCTGCAAGATCATGCTCAACGCCGGCGACGACGTCACTACTCTCTTGGCCTCCAAGCAAGCCCAGCGCTACGCCGGCCAGAGCCTGGAAGCCATGAAAGCCATCGCTCGTGCCCACAGCAACCGCTCTCTCGAGGAGTACGAGCGCGCCTTAGCTGCCTACCGCTACGAGCTGGGCGGCGACGCCTTCATTCGCAACCACCTGCGCCGCCTCTACGACGCCATGCTCGAGCAGAACCTCATCAAGGTCATTGAGCCCTTCAGCCGCGTCGAGATGGACCATATTGCCCGCATGGTCGGGCTCGACACCCTGCAGATCGAGCGGAAGCTGAGCCAGATGATTCTCGATAAAGTGATTGTCGGCGTGCTGGACCAGGGCGCGGGCTGTCTGATTATTTACGACGAGACCCAGCGGGATCAAAGTTACGATGCCGCCCTGGCTACGATTGAGAAGCTGGGGAATGTGGTGGATGTTTTGTACACGAACCAAGCGTCTATACTGGAATGAGCGTATGGGGGGGGGAGAGCGAAGGGGAGGCAATTGCTTTGCACTGTACTGTACTATTACTCCGTGCAGATTCATCTAGACAGCAAGCATGATTTTTGTTATTTTTTTTTTTTGTTCCCCTTTTTGCTCGTGATCAATTTGCATTTCTTGGCAGAAGAAGCTACGATGATGCTATCATATCGATATTAGCAACGTGTGCATTTGTAGTCGTCGCATTCAAGTGGTTGTGATGGTAGTGATGGTGGGGCATATGATACCACCACTCAAATCCCCCCTCACCCCGCGCTAGTGAAGTCAGGGGTCGTAAGCGCTTGTCCGTTTCACAAGTCGCGTCCCAATGCCAAGTTAGAAACGTGTGCAGATGGGCTGGGTTAGAGGGATTCTCCTTGACCCCTTTTAGAATACAAAAAGACAACCCCACGCCATTCTCAAAAATAAAACCAAAAAAAAAAAAAAAAAAAAAAGAAGTGTAGATCACTTTCCCAACTATGCACAAAGAAACTCAATTGTAATACATAAACATCCTTCTCGTCGCAGCTCCTATCATACCGGAAATCAATGCGCCCATCCCACGACATCCCCAACCCAAAGTGACGAAAGAAAGCAGCCCACACCTACCACCGCCATGAACCGCCCTCCACCCCCGCCCCCACCCACAATGATGCGCGACTCCTGGTTCGCCCCGCTCTCCATCGACCTCCTCCTCAAAGTCCTCAACGTCACCATCCTCCACCCTTTCATCGCCTGGCTCATCCCGCTCTGCTTCCGCGCCGAGCACATGGCCTACACCGCGCCCCCCATGGCCCTCACCATCGCCTGGGCTGTCCTCGTCACCTTCGTCCACATCGCCAACATGGCCAGCCACAAGATCGCCTACGGCCAGCCCCGGCTCGTCGACCTCGAGAACGAAGTCATCGTCATCACCGGCGGGGCCAGCGGCCTGGGTCTCCTGGTTGCCGAGGTCTACGGCATGCGCGGCGCCACCGTCGCCGTCCTCGACGTGCGGCCCCTGGAGAACACCGAGGCGAGGGGGATCACGCACTACACGTGCGACGTGGGCGACGGGGCGCAGGTCGCCCGCGCCGCGCTGGAGATCGAGCGCGACCTCGGCACGCCCACGGTCCTGATCAACAACGCCGCCGAGGTCGTCGGGAAACCCCTGCTCGACATGCACGCCGACGAGCTCCAGCGGAGCCTGGCCACCAACCTGCTCGCCCACTTCCACACCATCAGGCACTTCCTCCCCGGCATGCTGGCCCGCGACGCCGGCGGCACCGTCGTCGCCGTCTCCAGCGTCATCGGGCACCTGGGCGCGGCGCAGCTGGCCGACTACGCCGCGGCCAAGGCCGGCGTCACGGCCCTGCACAAGTCGTTGGCGGCGGAACTCCGCGATTATCCCAAGATGAAGACGGTCTTAGTCACGCCGGGGCAGCTCAGCACGCCGCTGTTCCTGGGCGTAAGGTCGCCGAGCGCGTTCGTCGCGCCCGTGGTCGAACCCGTCGACGTGGCCAAGGAGATTATCGCTGCTATCGATATGGGGCTGAGCGACCATATCGCTATGCCGCTGTACGCGCGGTGGGTGGATTGGTACAATGTGTTGCCGGTGGGGCTGGGCCGGGTGATCCGGCGGGAGCACGCGGTAGTCGACGGCACCCCACTTCACGCCGAGGAACGGCGACGCGATCGCCAGCAGACCGCCGACGATGACGACCATCACGATGACTGGGCGCTTCATGA
>JAOYMO020000001.1:24939-41980 GCA_025802455.2 Iodosphaeria phyllophila | reverse complement strand
ATGAACTAATCAAGCCGACCACCACACTCTCTAAAGACAGTTATGGGCTATCGAGGAGATGCTCTTTGGAATTTGAGTTCTGGGATTGGGTAATTACAGCCGGCGTTGTGGTAATTGCGAACCCTCTACTCTTTTTGAAAGGTTGGGAGTCGGCCATGGCTATGGGGGAAAGTTGCGTTAATTACGGCGTCAAGTTATGAATATAGATGGGTCGGATCTCCGGTCCTGAGGAGTTGAGGGTTCGGATTTGACGGAATTCTGGTGAACTTAAACCTGACGGAGAGCGGGTGAGGTCGATTTTTCATGATGGGATGATGGTGGGACCAAATTATTGATCCTAGCCCCTACTGATAGTATATGTATATAATCTCTTTCCAGAGAAGTAAGGGTGAACAAGGCGTGTACATAGGCTTGGGAGGCTATGGTGGTTGTTAGGGACTCGTGAGAAATGATTGGCAGAGGTGAAAACGCACTTGCGTCTGTAATCAAATCCAACGATGGTCAACATTTGTAGACTTTGTTACTTGGGTCGTCCCTCCGATGGATAAGCATTGGTTGTTCCGGAGAGAAACCTCGTCAATGTATTGCGGCAAGCGTAGCAAATGAAGAAAAGCCAAGCCTTAACTTCAAACCTGAGCAAACTATCCGGGCTAGTTGGTGTGATTTAACTGATGTGTCATGATTGAGCCTGTTTATCCGTACCAAAGACAACATGCGTATGTCAGGCGCTAATAGCATAGGGTTATGAGTATTGGTCAATCGTCTCCAGATGAAAAAACTGTTCTATGTTAGTATCACTAGGTTTGTACGTACATACATGATAACGAACGTCCAATAGATTTAGGATGATCATCTATCTTCAATCCAGAGAGTGTCTAGACGATGCTTCCCGGGTGCTTACGTATAAACATCCAATCCCTCCAGGCCGACATGACCAGATGCTTCTATGGTCCCACTGCTTCACAGACCGCTTATCCGCTGCCCCTTTGTTCCAACATTATATCCGTCCTACAAAACTAACCGCACCGATATAGCTTGGATCAGATAGAGACCTATCCTCAGGCGAAGCCACGAAGTCAAATCGGTGCTGGCAATTTCGGTAAAGGCTTCAGGTCCTTTGGTCCGTTTGACTTGATTCCAATGCTCTCATCCAACAACTGCTCACGTTCTGCTCCGCTATATCCGTCAATATCCATGTCACCTATACACCACATAAGGACATGCGGGGCTCCCGTGATCAGCTATGATCATAGCGAGTGCATTGAGCAGATGTCTGTAGTCCAGGACAGAACAGTCTGTTGTAATATTGTTGATGACAATATATCAGTATAGGTGACTTGGATGCGTGAATGCATGGAGCAAATGGGCAATCCTGTGTTGCTAAGAGGAAGGGGAGCATCGATCAAGCCCATTTCTGATTCTCTTTTCAACCTTCTTCGCGAAGATCCGAAATCCCAGGCGCGACAATATTCCGGACGTTACATATTGTGGAGAGGAGAAACGCCAAGCACATATCTTAGCTAGGATACGTTTCTCAATCTTGAAACTTCACTCGTCCCCGCTGCCAGGGGCCGAATTTTCACGTCAGAGATCGTTACAGTGAAGACATTATTGGTAGCGGTTGTTTGGCGAGCACTTGGTTTTGTATCTATTCTCATCAACTTGCTCGCAAAGGCACGTCGCACAGCATCCAGTGCGCCATGTATTGTCGGTTGATCCAGCTTTGACGTCGTAACAACCCTACTCTTGGTTCCCAAGGTCGTGAAATCTGAGTACAGTAAAGTTTTCTATGATCATCTGTACCTCGTCGCTTCACTACATCTGTTTTCAGTCATCACTAGCCCCTGAAGCTACCCGTTCTTTGATTGGAGCATCTCTCGAGGCATGTAGGCTTGAAGGGATTCTCATAATATATGTAGCGATTGTCTCGCCAGTCATGATGTTGCCATGTGGTAGTAACCTAACCTAATTACTAGCCAGGATGTATCTAGGTTAAAACCCTAGACTAGGGCTCGATAGCCATAGCATAGCTTCAGATGAAGAGAGTGCTCCTCGATTCTTCGGTATTTGAATTTGAACATACGTCAAGTTCATTGTTTCAAGGCGAGATGGATCTTGAGGTATACCGCTTCAAGATGCCGTATCAAAGGCCTTGGTTTTCCTATTTGGAAACCGGCGATCGCACATCTAGCATTTGAAAATGCCGAGTTACCAGGACCAGTCCAGTTCTCGAAGTCCATCTTTCAGGCAATAGTCGAGTACACAAAACATTGTGTAACACAAGCAAAGGCAGACGCCAAGAATCGCTTGGACGAATTTATCTCGGACACATTCATAACCCCCTAGGCATTGTTTAAGACAACTGTCTAGGAGTATCGAAAATTTATCGCGATCCATCCTCCATATCGGACTGTTTGATGAGAGGGAGCCTTACCTACCTCGAAACTTGGCATCGGAGCACATAATTCATATCTACACTACTCTAAGAGTTAATCCTGGCTCAAGTTTGTAGCAGCACTGAATCCGGGTCTTTGCCGAGAGCCAAATGTGAATCGCCAAGAGGCAAGGTTGATAGGTGAAATTTCCTCTCATTCAGCCACGAATTTAAATCAAGTCTGAAAGCTTTTTCTTTTTTTTTACGGGATAAAGACTGGGAAGTTGGTCTCCATGATATGGATAAATTTCGCTTGGAAAACGCAACTAGCCAATACGTTACTAAGTTATAGACTGTGGTCTTATCCAGAAATAACGCTGTGTCACATTGGGGGATCCCCCGGAATTTGTTCTTCCACTACATATGTGTGACAACACAAGAGACAAGTGAGCTCCGGCTTATGGCACAGACAGCACATACGGTAATCCAAAGAGGCTCACTATCAATATGCAGAACGTATCGTTCACATATTTGGCATTTAGTGCACGAAATCCAGTCTGGTTTACCATGTTTCACGTGATGACTACCGTGGTAGTCATCATGAGCGAATTGGAGGAACGGTGTCCCTGCGCTGCCAAGACTCCCAAGGGAACACTGTGGCAATGGTCAGGTTCAAGAACCCTAGATCATGTCTCGAGAGTTTAACAGCCCAAGCCAGCATCTTTAACTCTCTTTTGACCATGCAAAAATTTACAGGGTGGGATAGTCCATCCCGAAATCTATGCATCAGGAGGTAATTAAACGGTCGCTGCCAGCACCCAGCGCACAACGTCTCTGCGCGATTATCAACAAGGCTAATGCAGGCTGGCGAGAGGGCAGTCATATGGCATCCTGAAAATTTTCACGCGAGACAATCACCGCTTAGAAAAGTTCTGAGCGTGTTCCGGAGTATTCTCCGGAGAGAATAGGGAGGTTTGTGCAGCCAAAGCCAAGATTTCGTTGTGCCATGCTGTGGTTGGCTATGTTACAGCTCGAGTGTCTCCATGATAGGCCCGAGAATGGTGGAAAGCAATGAGGAGGTATCTGGCTCAAAATGCCAACTCAAACTAGGCTATGTAACAGATATGTTTGCAAACGCCCAAGGACTAGAGTTGGGGACCAAAGCCATTGAAACGTTGACAAAAGCAAAGCACGGTTCTACAATTTGTGAGAGCAAAGTCTCCTACATCTATCTACAACTACATCATATCAAATCACAACACAATGCTGCAATCCTTTGCATATTCCATGCAGGCCAAGAATTTGTGTCAGGGCCAATGTTTTATGTGACCAATTAACATCGACACATATTCTGCGACCCTTGGACTTTTCACACCTTGGCGAACGCGCGCTCCCGGAATTTGTAAAGCTTGGCGGTTTCTTCTCCACTGTAGAGAATGTGAATTTGCGTGTGTTGCGGCTTAGAGGATTCCTCGAGGACTACTGCCGTGACGCGGCCCAGTGCGCAACCTGTCATCGGCTGTGTAGGGCTGTCTACACGGAGGTAGGGGGGTTTGTCGATCGGCACAGTTTTGCCGCGGAGCCGATCGACTTTAGGCGCTGCCAAGACCCGAGAGGGTGAGGCAAGCGATGAATACTGTTAAGATGAATAGGATGTGGAAAGATACAGGAAAAGAGTGTTCGAAGATTATACGAGGACGGTGATAAATTTTTGAGCAGAAGAGTTGGCCAAGCCAATAATATAGGTACCTTGGTTTCACTTTCAACTACAACATATTACCAGACCAATACGAAGACAAACCACATGAGCACAAGTATCACGAAGTATACGCCGTAGATGAAAGCTAACTAGGGATATTATTTTACTCATATTGCGGTTTCTATGTCATGATGATGCAGAGAAATTGAGGACTGGTGTTACTTTCTTGGCCGACTGTCAGGCTCGAAATATTTTCCGCCCACAGACGAGGGGCCAATCAGGCTGTACTTGGTGCTTCATCTTGGCATGGTACAAAACCGCGCGGGCACGCGGTCGGAGACTCGGAGATGTCTTGGCAGAGTTCCCGGCACGTTGTGCCTCGTCCTCACACTGGCGCCGAAGTAGCTTTAGAAGCATTTCGCGCCGCCGCTCGCCTTGCATTGCATGCAAGAAGAGCGTGCTGCCGCCGCTGCGGCCCGGTTGACCCCTGGCTGCCGGTTATCGGCTGCTTTCCTGTCATATGCCGGCCTGCACGGTAATAAGCGAAAAAAGATAGGTCGCACAGGCCTTCAATTCCAGCATTACCAACCAAGGTGCTGACGGGTTGTGTTTCTTGACGTAGTGCAGGACACTTGAGATGTGTGATATCGACAAGGAAAGATATCTTAGTGAAGATCAAGACATCAATCCTGCTGGCTAGGCTTCCCTTGAGGGATTCGACTTACCGGTATCATGTCCTGACCCTGGTACGGCAAGCGCACAGATCCAGACATGAGAAAGCAGGGGGTAGACTCCATATTTGAAGAGGGTAGTCTCTAGCAAATACTTGATCCTCCAACTATGTTTTCTACTGTAGGTTTACGATCAAGATTTTTTATATTGAAGAGGTGGAGGTAGATATTCTGTTTCGCTAGTGTAGGCTACGAGCATCGGCCAAATTTCGAATCTAGTGTAATGGGGTTAAAAAGTGACGGTCATTATGGCGGGTTTGTGATAAAATTTGTTTCGCCCATAGCAAGTTTTGATCCTAGTTGTACAGCAAAGTAGCCGATGGATTTTTAGTATATCGGTTGCAGCTCATAGAACGCGTTTCGTCGGAAACTACTCAGAAAATCCTTCAAATATCTCGTGGTGCTTTGCGGTGGACGAAGATGACCTCAAACCTTCAGTATTGCTAGGTCAAGGGTAGATATCTCCAAACGGGCCGGCAAAGCCAAGACTTTGTTGCCTCCACTCCGTTACTTTCGAAGGCGGACAAGGAAGATAAGTCGGCCGTGAAAATCGCCAGGGGCGAACCTTGCCAAGGCAATCGACGTGGGGTGGAAACAGCTTGACATGTCGCAAGCGTTCCCACCGGCAAATATTTTTGTTGTTGTTGTTGCTGTTTTCCTTGAAGTATCCGCCAACAGTAAATTGTAACTCTCCAACCTTTTATTTTGAACATGCGTCCGTTTCACCTTGACTCGTCTTTGTAACAGCGACACTTCCCCCTTCCTTTGCCATACCGGTACTGATATCATAGTGCGGTAGCTAATTGTCAAAGCTTGTGGCCCTCGTCGTCGTTGGCCAAGGGTGTAGGGTGGCACAGGATGTGCCTGGTAGGTGCCTTCACAGTCCTCAAAGAATTCCCTTAAGATCATGGTAGAACGTTTGTCGACCAAACATCTAGCTGAACCTGGAGGATCCGACTTAGCTAGAATTATCAGTTAGTGATGTTCGCCGAAGGCGCGACGTATCAACCGCATGTGGTGTTCCGCTATTCTAGATTTGACTGAAAATACCTGTTGATCCCTGAAATTTGGCGGATCAGCCTTGCGAAATTTGGCGGAGATTCCAGACAGATGTTACCAGATTGAAAAAAATCGGATGGTCAAACAGGCCGACATCGTGGCAGACCCACTGGCAAATATACCAAGACAATTAGCCGTCAGATACCGGTAGATACATATTGGGTGGTCGGAGATCAGGCTATCTTAATGTTTCGACACAATGGACTTTAGACGAGGTACCGTGGTCAACATTGCTTTTGTTAAATTTGAACTGGAGATTCGTTTCACGTTTCTAATATCAATCCCGAGCTCCAACAATCCTTGCTTTCTGCAAGATTTTAATTGCCGTATCAGTCCAGCTGTAGATCAACGATAAATGGAATGAACTGCACCAAATAAATAGAACCCCTGCATCATGAGCATGGGAAACTTCGTGCGCGGACTTCTGCAACGGCCCTCAAGATCACGAACGGTCTAGGTGCTGGTATGAATCCGGCTAGTAATGACAGCCAGCTCGCCTGGTCAAAATACGACTCATGGCCAGCAGATGCGAAGAGTTGGTCTCAAACGGTTGATTGTCGTGATTCAGCATTTTGGAATGAAGACACAGCGCCTTTGAGGGGGCCGCGTGCGTGATAGATAAACAGGAAGGGTGTGCCTACGGAACACGCAGTGCTATTACTAACGTACATAGACTTGGGCGCAGGGTTGGTGATTATGGTTGAAAGGCGGTTGCGAAAATGCACCTATTTATTATCATGGGGCTCTGAGTTTTATTTATGAGAACCAGGAGCAAATCGACTTGTATCACGAGCACAGATGCAAGAATTGCCATGACCAGTAGCGCTGCTTTGTTCAATCGCTTTTGTGTTGACACAACGGAGCCACTCAGACTAAGCTTGAGTTCGAGCTTTGTTCTAGTTTCAACAGCAATGGCGGCAAGACACGGCGGAGGCTCGGGAGTACTGTGGAAGCATCTAACTGGTTTGGGCAGGTTAAGTCCGCCAAGGACCGAGCAACTGGCAAGAAAACGAAACTTCCTTTGTGAATCTGGCACTCCACAGCTGCGCAGTGAGAAAATGTAGTGCCGGAGCTGAATGACCGCGAGCGGATTTTTTCCAGAATCACCATCACGTGCACTACATGCTCTTGGTGCCTACTGTTTGCGGCCGTGGTACTCTATCGCAGTTTCTTCCTTTGCGATGCGACGCAACAATGTGTTGCGCCGTGTTCAAAATTGGTTTAGTGGCCAAGAAGCCAAGATTCTGTACCTGCTTATTGAATGGCAGTTGGCAAGAAGAGGCTAGACCCGTACCCAACGAAGCGGAGGAGTGATCCTCTTAAGAGTGAGATTCCCCACTTGACTGACAGCGTTTGGTTTGTTCCTTCTGTGGGTACTGTGCACTCCATTGTTCTCAATAGTTTGCAGGCACGATCTATCAAATTTCTGTTGAGCCCTGTCTACACAGCCTTTAGGAAAGCCAAAGATTTCATCGGACCGGATCAGGTTTCTCCGTGGTCATCATCGGGAGGCAAGAATTCTGAAAACCGAGCAAATATCGTATCGTAAGCTGGTATCTAATGCTCGAGATACACGTGCTTGTGGGGACCTGACACTTCGGCTCACGCCGGCATACCTCCCCTTGGGAAGTAAGTCTGGGTTTAATGGTTTGCTGTACCTTCGTTCTCCGAATCATGAAAGCGGGTGAGCGACTCGAGGACCACAGATCATGTTACCAGTGCGAGTCAACATGGCTTACCTATAAATGTCTACGTACCATTAACGGGCTGAAATCCTGCTGAAATCCTGCTGATACAGGGAATTGATGAGTACTGTGGATTGGTGTCTGTAGTAGTATGTGCAAGAGTCGGTGTTGTATCCGCATCCGCGCAGCAATGCGGCATGAATCCACATGCGTGGGAGTCGGAGCAGCATGGTCATGCCCGACCCTTCGCGTTGAACCGTTGTTGCCGCAGCTGCCTCGGTCGCGGCAAAGGGATATCTGAGGCATGGTATCCAAAAATGGCTCACGCAGCTCGCCCACTGGCTGTCAGTTCGCTGGGGCGAGGTAAATTTTTACTTGTGAAATAACTTTGGACTGGGAGAGAGCGACCAAATAAAATGCATGTTGTAACATGTAGCTTTCACTCCTGAAGAAAGGAATACGGTAGCGCATTCTGCGAAGATAGATGATCATTTTGTATGGCATCTTTTCTTTTAGCATGATGCTGACGACCAAGTGCTCCTTTGTTCTATGCAAAGCTTATGGTACCTTTGTAGCATCCCACAAGTGTGGCGGTGAGTTTAGATGAACAGCCAGAGTGCTAATCGATAGCTCGGCCGCTCATAATTACAATGCTCAAGTGGCCGAGCAGCCGAGCCAAACCGTGGTGCAGATACGGACAGAGAAACTCATGATAACTGCTGGGCTGGCGGAGCTGCGAGGTGTTACAATGCTTCGGTCAGCAAGCGGTGGCGGTCAATATTAATCGCGAAGAGCATATACTTGGCGTAGTCGACATGGCATGGTCAGATGTCACAATATCGGCTGGATCCATTTTGCATCCGGAAAGACCAGATTGTGTGTTATCTCGAGGCCAAGAACAACGCCACGAAGAATAATCGCACGTGCTGAATTTGACTTGGTTTGTTCACTTACATGTGTCGGATTAGTTTGAGATGCTGTTTTTGTCTGCGCAGTGGATAATCTTGAGGATGATACTGAGATAGTGTGACTGTTATGTGACGCATTTGGTAGGAACATAGACACGCCGCCTCGGCGCTCTCTTACGCTTCATCGGACTTGCCTCATCAAAACCGGAGATTTCTTGGCAGAGACCACATGGTGACAAAAGGGCCTATCCAAGAGACCCCAAGATGATCAGCGACCACCACGGGGCTCGGCGCGCATCCCGCCGCGGCGCAAGCGCGCTGGGAGCGAAAGAGCGGGCGGGGATGAAGAGAAACGGTAATTAGCACCTCAGAGTTGAGCACCGTATTGAGGGACAGTGCGGGATGGAGCAGTACGATCCCCGTACTGTGATCATCATCGGTATTTGGAGCTATTCGCCGGTACGGTGAAATTACCCGTCGTACGCCATGAGTTGCTGGCACAGCAACGCAGCCTTTCCACTGATGAGTTTTTCACGTCCTGTGCGTAATGCCAATACGCACGGTGAAGCCAGCGGCAGCCAGCGGGCTTATCCTGGAGCTGAGCGCAGATGCTCATGTGCGATGCCCGCCGCCCGCCCGCAAGATTTTTCGAAACTGCCTACTGTGGTAGGATGAAGCTTGCCGACGAGATCGTAGGCAATGGGGTTCCCCCGAAACGAACACATCGGTATTAGCGGCCAGAGAACTGCAGCCAAGAACTGGAGTGCCCCATTGAAATCTTGGGGAACCCCAATGGAGTGATCCGCCCCTCACGCGCACACTCAATTGAGGCAATTGCTTCTGGTTCTGTCGTGAGCGCGGAGGTTGCCTGTACATGGGACTTATGGTGTCGTCACAGAAGCTGGGGAAGGGAGGGGGGGGGACCTATGCTGTGTGCGGCATTTTCGGTCGAGATTGTTTACACACGGCCCGGGATCGGTCCACCGCTGGAATTATCACATATTTCTCAGCATTTGCCATATCAACACCGCTAGGAACGAGCTAGCATCTCATTACGATAAAATAAGGTTGATAGAATAGATAAACAAATAAGCTAGAGAGAATCTTCGTTAATTGAAAGTCTTCATGACAACAGACGGAAGTGCGGGTATCTTTTTGGAAGAAAGAAAACCGCGAAAGGCCGAAAGTGCGCAACATGTGCTTCGTACCAGTACCGCGGATCCACTGGTACGGAAAAGTTTCGAAGGGGTGAATGTTTACAGCAGCCGGGGTGAGGCTAAATGGTGCCTGCAGGGGTGGAGTAGCTTGGCTACCAGGGTCCGCCCAGTACTGTACCTACCCTAAGAGGGAACGGCGCAAAAGTAAGTAATGAACCGCGAGAAGGTGGTCCCCACCTCTGATCACTTTCGTATTTAGTTGTGCTGGCTTGCACTTTCCGACTTTTCTCTTCCACCTCTCAACCTTTCTCTCTTTGCGACGTGGATGGTGCTTAGTGGATGACATTGGTCCTTGTTGACGTGTGGGTGAGCATTCAGCAAGTCTCGGCATTAAATTGACTGTCTTTCGCAACGAAAAGACCTTCAACATCATCAGCAACCTAGCTGCCATAGTCTTTGGTTCCTAGCACCTATTCAATATCCATCACCTTGAATACCTACACGACACACGTCGATCTCTTGAGGTTAGCAGCAATGGCTGAAAAGCCAGCGCCGGCGCTCGACACCGGGATCGAGTCCGGCGGGTTTTCCGAGAAGCAACACCGTCCCACCCACGGGAAAGGCGCGGACGACGATGATGATGACATTGACGCGCTAATTGCCGATCTTGAATCTGACGATGGAGGGCAAGAGGAAGAAGAGGAGGAGGAGGGAACACCTGGAGGTGCTCGACCGATTCCGGAAGACATGCTACATACCAATCCTCAAACGGGTTTGAGTGAGCACGAGGTGGTGCAGCGTCGGAAGAAGTACGGAATGAACCAGATGAAAGAGGAGAAGGAAAATAGTAAGTCAACTGTGTCGGCATTGCATCCAATCGTTGCTACGATGTGCTAAGCTAACCCAATGCAGTGATCTTAAAATTTGTAATGTTCTTCGTCGGACCTATTCAGTTCGTCATGGAGGCCGCAGCAGTTCTAGCTGCGGGTCTGGAAGATTGGGTCGATTTTGGCGTCATCTGCGCCTTGCTATTACTGAATGCCATGGTTGGGTACGTGATCCGCTATTGTGTGGTGCATGTGAATATTCCCGCTGACAGTAGCACAGTTTCATCCAAGAGTTCCAAGCCGGATCCATTGTCGACGAGCTCAAGAAAACTCTCGCGCTCAAGGCTGTAGTCTTACGTGACGGTCAGCTCAAGGAAGTTGGAGCTGAACAGGTTGTTCCCGGTGATCTTCTGCAAGTTGAGGAGGGTACCATTATTCCCGCTGACGGCCGACTGGTTACGGAAGATTGCTTCCTCCAAGGTAAGTAAAAGCCGTAACGTCTAGATGGTACTGCATTCAGATTACTAACGTTTTAAATGTCCAGTCGATCAATCCGCCCTCACTGGTGAATCTCTGGCAGTTGACAAACACAATGGTGACAACTGCTTTGCTTCCTCTGCGGTCAAGCGTGGTGAGGCATTTATGGTCATCACCGCTACTGGAGACAACACCTTCGTTGGTCGCGCTGCTGCGCTTGTCAACGCCGCTGGGAGTGGCCAGGGTCATTTCACTGAGGTCCTCAACGGTATTGGTACAGTTCTGTTGATCCTCGTCGTGTTCACCAACCTGGTTGTTTGGGTCAGTTCCTTTTATCGAAGCAATCCTATCGTCGACATCCTGCGCTTTACCCTCGCCATTACCATCATTGGTGTGCCGGTTGGTCTCCCAGCCGTCGTCACTACCACCATGGCCGTCGGTGCAGCATACCTTGCCAAGAAGCAGGCCATCGTTCAAAAGCTTTCTGCTATTGAATCTCTGGCTGGTGTTGAGATTCTGTGTTCAGACAAGACAGGAACATTGACCAAGAACAAGTTGTCTCTCTCGGAGCCCTTTACTGTGGCTGGAGTATCTGCTGATGACCTGGTCCTCACCGCCTGCTTGGCTGCCAGCCGCAACAAGAAGGGTATTGACGCCATTGACAAGGCTTTCATGAAATCCCTGAAGTACTATCCCCGAGCCAAGGCCGTGTTGTCCAAGTATAAGATTCTTGAGTTCTTTCCCTTCGACCCAGTCTCCAAGAAAGTCACAGCTATCGTTGAATCACCTGGCGGCGAGCGCATCATCTGTGTCAAGGGTGCGCCTCTCTTCGTTCTCAAGACTGTCGAGGAAGATCATCCTATCGATGAGCAAGTCGATCAGGACTACAAGAACAAAGTTGCTGAGTTTGCCACTCGTGGTTTCCGTTCTCTGGGTGTAGCCCGCAAGCGAGGCGAGGGACGATGGGAAATTCTCGGTATCATGCCTTGCTCTGACCCTCCTCGTCACGACACTGCCCGCACTGTCGGAGAAGCTAAGCGTCTCGGTCTTTCCATCAAGATGTTGACCGGTGATGCCGTTGGTATCGCCCGTGAGACTTCTCGTCAACTTGGTCTCGGTACAAACATCTACAACGCAGAGCGTCTTGGTCTCGGAGGCGGTGGTGATATGCCTGGCTCTGAAGTCTACGATTTCGTCGAGGCTGCTGATGGCTTTGCTGAAGTGTTCCCCCAGCACAAGTACAATGTCGTTGAGATTCTGCAACAACGTGGTTACCTTGTTGCCATGACTGGTGACGGTGTCAATGATGCCCCTTCATTGAAGAAGGCCGATACTGGTATCGCTGTCGAGGGATCGTCTGATGCCGCCCGGTCCGCAGCCGACATTGTTTTCCTTGCCCCCGGTCTTGGTGCCATCATCGACGCGTTGAAAACCTCCCGTCAAATCTTTCATCGCATGTACGCTTACGTCGTTTACCGTATTGCCCTGTCAATTCACTTGGAGATCTACCTCGGCCTCTGGATTGCTATTCTCAACCGTTCGCTCAATATTGAGCTAGTTGTCTTCATCGCCATTTTTGCCGATGTTGCCACCCTGGCAATCGCCTATGATAATGCGCCTTACTCCGCCGTCCCTGTGAAGTGGAATCTTCCCAAGCTTTGGGGTATGTCAGTTCTCCTAGGCATCGTTCTCGCCGTCGGCACCTGGATTACTGTGACGACCATGTACGCCTCCGGTGTTGATAGCAGCGGCTATACCACCGGCGGTATTGTGCAGAATAATGGTAACATCGACGAGGTTGTCTTCCTCCAAATTTCCCTCACGGAGAACTGGCTCATCTTTATCACTCGTGCCAACGGTCCCTTCTGGTCATCTATTCCTTCGTGGCAATTAACAGGTGCTATTGTCATCGTGGACATTGTCGCTAGCTGTTTCGCCATCTGGGGTTGGTTTGTCGAGCCCCAGCAGTTCACCCACATCGTCACCATTGTGCGTGTTTGGGTCTTCTCCTTCGGCGTCTTCTGCATCATGGGCGGCGTCTACTATCTCCTGCAGGGCAGCACTGGGTTTGACAACATGATGCATGGCAAGTCACCAAAGGGTAGCCAAAAGCAACGTTCTCTTGAGGATTTCGGTAAGTTCCTTTTTCTCTTACAATCACTTCGTGATCACTTGACTAACATTTCACAGTTGTTTCACTTCAACGCGTGTCGACTCAACACGAGAAGTCATCATAGATTTCATGATGATACGAGAACGAAGACATGATATCTGTCTGCCAGCACATGCCCCGAGCCTTTCGTTCGTGTTAATACCCTTTTGCGTCCCAGAGTAACCTAAGTTACCTGCTGCGCCCTATTTCCTTTTTGTCTAAACGCTATGCTTTAGATCTACTGGCTTGGCCCAATTCGGCTGTGCTCTCCATCAGAGCTTGGGCAGACAGGTCCCGTACCATATGCTAGACTATACCTAATGAATGAAAGAGATGTAAAATGCTTTATTATCTTTTATCATGGTGATGTGTTTCGTTGTAGTATAAACGCTTTGTTACTCTTTTCTCCCACAACGCTAAACAACTGAAGCATTCTCTACCGTGATTCGTCTCATCATGCACATACACGTCCCGAGTATCTACTCAAGCTACTTGACCATGCAATTACATTCCTACGGTCTGTTTCAAGGTGTGTCCTAGCCATACCGATTATGAGATTATAGTAGTGCGGGTGTGGAATGTTGCAGGGCTGACTTGGAGACATCTTGAATACTTTAGATGCATGTATCACGATACTGATACGTTATGAGACTTAAAGCACGCTGTATCATTTGGTAACGGTACGGTGCCTACTTGTTTCTAGCTGCTTATGAGAGGGATTTTTTTTGAGCTTTCCTCTTGGCTGGCTGTGGAGCAAGGGGGGTTATCAAGCTTTAAGGCGCGGCGTCGAATGCTGGTCAGGCTACATGCAAAGTAGGTCTGATGGTAAGACTCAGCTCCAGATCGCCGAGCGTTGATCGGCTTACCTTCAATGCCAAAACTTTGATTACGTTTACTTTCCACCATCGAACTGGGACTGGCAGCAGATTCCTCCCCCTAAAAGTTAGTATTTTTCCTAACCGTGATCAATCTTGCAAGTTGCAATGACTATTGTGGATTCATCTTGCTGAGCACGTGACCCAGTCTATTTCGCTCCATAGAGGCCCCGAAAAGGTCCCGAAAAGAGTTTTTCTCAGGGCTAGTCTTGCCCTTGTGTCCACCAAATAAACAGTGCCCCAATATTCGTACGCTCCTGACCTAATAGCAGGTTAATGCTGTCTGTCATTACAAAAACGTTCAACAGGGGATACACGTGACGCTACGCAGATAACACTCCTACTTGACGAGTACAGTACACCCACCATATGGGCCGAAAAATCAACGACGCGCATGTGTATATCATAGTACCTCTAAAAGGCGATGGCTAGCAACCTACCTTGTAGCTAATCTTTCCGTATCCTATCATTCACCGGCGATGTGACTCCGCATTTGCGAAGCTTGGAGCCCTAGACTAATCATTGATTGATTCAACCCTCGGAGTCGCTTAAATGGACGACAATACTTGGTTACATCGCGGCCGGCCCCACCACGCGCACGGCCACGATCACCGGCAAGTGGGTCTACGAGTCTAGCCAAGATGAGTAGTACCCATACTACCGGTATGAGAGTCTACCCGACGGTGATACCGGTCATGCTGAAACCTGTGTAAAAACGGCCCCAATTTCTAACCAACATGCCACCACCCACAATGCGATGCAGTAGATAATGAGGGCGGCAATCAATTATTTCGTGAATTAGAAAGCATTTTCTGGCCTCTTTCTTTTTCTATCTGTAGTCTGTGTCAAGTTATGTTGGCTCAAAGCTGGGACACTTTGTATGGGAAGCCCTCCCAAATGCAACCGGGAATACATAGTGCGCAGACCACTTGGACTTGGTGAGATTTGCAAAAGGGTGATGCAGAATGGTGATGCAGGTTGCAGTGCAAATAAAACCACAGCACCGCATATAAAAGTACAATGAAAACTAGATGCACAGATGCGTAAGCCAAAGATCTTTCAATTGCCCAGTTGGTATTGTCAATTGAAAGCGTGGTGACAGAGTTATTGCGGAAGTAGTAAGGAGTGTAATGGTAATGCAGAGTGATGGACTTACATCTGTGGTCACCACGCCAATTACCCCCTTATACTTGGTCACTCACAACACCCTTCTGGACTACACTTCACATCCGCTCTTGTGACACACGATACTCGATTTCTGCTGCTCTAGATAAGCCACTGCCGTGCTATTTTCTCAATTGCAGTGTGTTGCGGTAGATTCTGTAGTGTTGAAAAAAGGGTCTAAAATGGACATGTTCCAGCATAATTGCACCGTAGTACGACTCATCGAAAAGTCGGTGGTAAATAAAAAGGACTGCACATAAATGTCGTGTGGGTCGGTACGGTCGGGATGGCCAGCAGCCAGTAAGGCGTAGCGAAGTAACTAAGTAATGTCGTCCGTTTAATCGACTCCCAACCCTCAGGGGTAGCTATCGGTACCGGAGCTTACCTTGAAGCTGACGCATCTAGGTCTAATCATGTTGCAATCGCTCCACATGCTACGCCCCTTCATCCCCTCTGCCGTACAACAACAAGGTACGGGGTTTCAAAATTTTTGAAATGACATAATCCATTCACCTACTGTGGTCAGACATAAGTAAAAAGCCTGCATGAAGTCGCAACAGGGGGCCTTGCCGTCGGGCGGCAAGCCATATGGGGGATTTAATAACCAATTGAAATTCGAGTAAGAGAAATTCAAGCGGGAGAAGCGGCCGAAGAAGCTGCACCGTCCTTGGCATTGCCACCAAATTGCTTTTGGAGTTACTGATTGCGAGCAATGAAAGTAGGAAATAAATTCGCCTGTCGTGACACAGTAATTGATGCTGATGGCATACACACAAAATATTAGGATAGACTTGTACAGTATAACTATACTAGATAGTGTTGATGCGAATTGCTCCAGGTTTTTTCCTGTCGCTCCGGCTTCTGTCTGCCGCTCTGGCTTTTTTTTTTTTTTAGAGAATTTGATTGGTGCGTGTCTCAGTACCTCTGTACCCTCGCCCTAGCGCTCCTTCCCTTGCTAGTGCCAGAACCTGATCAGGGTATTTTAATCTACAACCACCCATAGTAAGGGAAAAGGTGCTGCACTTCGATGAGACTACAAAAAAACCATCAAGTACCGGTACCAGAACGTGCCCCATCCTGTTGGTGTGCGGCTCAGGCGCTCGCCTTCATCCTTCAACGGCTCCTTGAACCGTCCCCATCTCCTGCAGTCCGACCTTACCAGGACTCTATGCGCGTAGGCCGAGTTATGAAATTGGATGCGTATCTGGATACTCGGCGGCTTTACGAAATAAATCCGCCTAGTAGATCGATGCGAGCAAATACAAGCGTGTCATCATCCATGATTGTCATCTCGGCAATGTATGGGCTAGGTGGTAGTGGATAAGGGAAAAATAATACCGCAAGTTTGCTTGCCACTCGTACCAGTACTAGATAGCTTTTCCTGCTGTCGTTCGGGTTTGCCGACGATATAAGAATGGTCCTCGCAGTGGCAAAGGACGAAACAAGTTGGCTGGGCCTTCCTCGTTTCAATCTCTACCGTAAGCAGTGGGTTTCGGACTTATGGTCCGATATGGGAATTATAAATCTTCGCCTCTTATGGTGGATTATATGGCGCATACACAGTATTCCCGAAGAAAGTCGGTCCGCTGGAGGTAGGGGTTTGGGCCAATGATACCCTATCAATGTTGAAGATATCAACCGAGACGCCAGTGTAGGCCAAGTCTTAGCTTCTACTCGTGTACACAGTAGCACGCACCTTGCCGAGAAAGGACATCACGTAAATGATTTTATCATAATTGGAACGTTTGGATTCATGATTCGCGATCAATGAACGAACGGAGTTCGTACTTTGGAGGTAGCGTTGGGGTGGGGCAATGCAGTACGGCAATGACAACTAATCAACCAAATGAACATCAGCACGAAAAAAAAGTTTGGCCGTCCGGACCATGTATTACGCTTGTGTGGTTTGCCGTACGTTGATGTCTGCTAGTCG
>JAOYMO020000001.1:5132-24839 GCA_025802455.2 Iodosphaeria phyllophila | reverse complement strand
GTTCATAATCAGGAAGGGAAACGTGAGCTGCAATATATCAGTACGAGTCAGTAGGATTAACATGAGCCAAGGATCGATTTCACGTACCCCTGGCAACACCAGACCGCTGAAAAAGGCCATGGTATGAGAACTGACGTCCATTAGACTGCCCTCAGCATCGCGCTGCCTCAAAGATTCCAGCGTCCCCGTCAACTCAGGCCACCTCATCATTTGAGCAAACCGCTTCAGCATTTTTGCCTGTCTCTTCCGCAGCTTGAAGCGAAGCCGGATCATGTCCGGAGTTTTGCCATAGTCGTCAATACGAACGTTGTCTCTCCATCTTCTTGAAAGTGCCAGGTTCCACTGAATTCTAGGGGGGATTTGATCCATTAATTTTTCCTTGGCCCAGTCATTGTGCAACCTCGAGTTGATCCGTAGGTCCAGCTCTAAACTCAACAGGAGTTGGTGGAAGAACTTTTGGTATTGTTCTTGATTCGACTGTTCAATATCAAAGATGAACTTGGTGACCACTTGGTTTTTCGGGATGGTGAAATCGATCCAGTCCGGCTTCGATAGAACCGTGATCAGGTCGGCGATCTGGGTTTCCATAGATTTGTGCGGTGCAAACAGTTTGTCAGGATCCCTGAGTAAGCGCCGATATAGATTCCGATACATCAACTCCTCATCGTCATCCTCCAAACCCGCTTCTAGGTCTCTTAAGCGTCCGAAAATCTGCTCCAAGTCCACGTTCCGGGGCGACACTCCTGGGTCTCGAAGTTCGAGGGGTGGGGGCATCGAGTTCGACAGCCCTACCCAATGATTCAAGGTAATGGTCCCGTCTATTCTCCCCCATCCATACGCTAGACTCGGTTGCTCGAGAGTTTCCCACGGGCGAGACGGTCGTTTCGATCCCTGTATTCGCAGTGTAGTCAACTGGGTCATGCCGTCGTGCGCGTTGGCATGGTCCGTCTCATCCCCTTTTGTCCCGTCTGTGATGGCACAGAGATGGTAGTACTGGTCTGAGCGATGCGCAACCGAACGTTTTTGACCCTGGAAGATGGGGGCGCCTTTGCAAATCAGCTCGGTGGCATGAGCCTGGATCAGTTCCTCCTCGCTCGGTACGCCAGAAGGAGGCCATTCCGATAGTGGGGTCGCTCCGTAGACGTGTCCATTGGGCCCCTCTTTTCCTTTGCCCTTTGGATCCATAGGCTGTGGCCGTCGCGGCCGACGTCGCAAGCTCCTGACACGATCCACTACATCCTGACCCCGCCGCCGACTCGCGAGTCTATCCCCGTCACTGACTGTTCGGGTGTGGGGTTCCTTCGTCTACGCATGTGTTTTGATCAGTTTGCTGTGCATTCGGCAGGTGTAGAATTATGCCAGTAGCGTCAGTTTGTTTGCGAGCATAACGGAAGGAAATTCTTACTAGCTTTCCGTTCAGTGCGTTGCTTTTGCTGCGACGCAGCAGGCTACCCCAGAATCCCTTCTTCTTGGGCTCGGGGACTGGTTCCGTCATCTCGCCCATATCTACCATATCTGCCATCTTGGAATCGAGGGTGGTATGTTGGTGTAGGCATGAGAACGGCTACACGCAGCTTCTCGCTGTGTGATAATACTGGAAGTGTGTCCGTACGCTTGGCTGGTGAGACGCGCGCGAGTACAAGCTACAGTGTAAGGGTCCGGGAAGAAGCGGCTTGCTAAGCGGCCTGCTTGGCAGGGCTGCCGCTACCGAAACTGACTGCGACTGTGACTGGGCGACCGTGGATACTGGTAGGCAACGGCCAGTGGACAACTACGATAGATATCGCGGGTGCTGCTTTGGGTGCAGCGAATATGATGCGCCTCGTTTTTCTGTCGCTCCCTAACGTTCGGCTGCTGCCGCATAAAGAGGCTGTGAGAGCTCAGGTGCAACCCATGTTGTCGTCAGAATGGAGGTGGTTGGCTAATCATCCAAGAGCACCCCGGTTCGTTGGATAGAGTTTCAGAATGCCTGCCAGGCCCTCCTTAGAGATAGTAGACATGAACGGAAATGACAAAACAGTTATGTAGAGAGAGGGAACGCGTCACGATTTAAGACGTTGAAACTGGGCGCGCGCGCGCGCCCAACGAAGTGTGCTACTGCGCTGGAGATTAGGCCGGATGGTCCGTTGATGTTATTTCTGTGCAACTCTCCTAGCCCACCTCTCTTTGATGGGCCTGGAGAGGAATACTAGCCATGACAGGTATCAAACATGAGTGGCTGCAGAGAATCATGGTCCAAACGACATGATACATCAAATCTCGATAGGGATGCCTTCACTCATCTGCAGCGTTGCCAGGACCGCGTTTGTTCGAGCCGATCGACGTCCAAATACAGTAAGGTCCAAAATGTAAGCAAGCTGCAGCGGTCAGGACGAGCCACATCAAAATGGCTGGCAACCGGTGCGATCGTGGCTGTTTCGCATCATCGTCAAACGGGGCTGGGTTGAGGCAGGTGCAGTTGCAATGTCAGTGTCTTCGTAAGAGGTACGGTGTCAGTATGGTACTGATAGCACTTGGTAAAGCATGGTGCCCGGGACGGTACCGGTATAATAACACTCAATGGCAGCAGATGATGTAAGCCTTCTGTCTGTCGCGCGCAACGAGACGTTGAACCCCTCCAATCCCACCGCGGGGTGATAACGATAAGAATCTCAAAATCCCACACAAGTTTCGCCTCTCACGTCGCAAACTCTCATACGTGACTGAATGTTGAGGATTCGACATTGATCCGTCCATGTCAACTAATTTACCCTTTCGATTCAAAGCAGGCGGAGACGGCAAAATGCCGACCACAGTGGGTCACTCGCACCGTCCAACGACCAAGGTCGCCCACAAGAGCTTCAAATCAAAGAAAGCGACCAAATCGGCATTGAGAGATCAAGCCAAAGGTATGAATGAGGGATGGGCCATGTAAAGCATGAAGATTCGCTAAGACAGAACGTAGGCAAAGTTCCCTCACAAAGGGGGTTACGCAAAACCCCCCATCAGCAGGTCATGACCAAACTGGACCGTCGTAATCAAGCCAAGCAACGTGGGCTTCAAAAGCTCCGAGAACACCAGCGCGAGGCTTCCATCTTCAATAGTCGCCATGGCGCTCCGCGGATCGTGGCGGTGGTGCCGCTGTGTTCCGATAGCGATACATCGGCCGCCATCAAGAATCTGAATGCTAGCCTCGACATTGAAACAAAAATTCTCGACCCTCATTCAAGTTTCAGAGTTCCAGTCGGCCGGTTTAAACAAACGCTCCAATATGTTCCACTGAAGCGAGATCTGACCGCATGTTTAGATGGCGCACGTGCTGCCGACTTTGTGGTGTTCTTATTATCAGCGGAAACCGAAGTTGATCCCGTGGGCGAGTTGATCATCAGGAGTATAGAGAATCAGGGGATGTCGACGTGTTTTTCAGTGGTCCAATATCTCGATTCTATCCAGCCCGCCAAGGCACGGCCAGATGTGGTCAAGTCCCTCGCCTCTTTCATGACCCACTTTCACCCCGATCAGAATAAAATTTACAATCTCGATTCGCGGCAAGAGTGTTCCAATATGATGCGTTCTCTCTGCAGCACGATGCCCAAGGGGATCAACTGGAGAGACCAGAGGAGTTGGATGCTTGTGGACCAGATTGAATGGCCAAGTCAGCCCTCCGAGAGTACCGTTTTCACTGGCGTTGTACGCGGCAAGGGGTTAAATGCTGACCGGTTGGTTCACATCGGCGACTGGGGGACTTTCCAGGTTGAAAAAATCACCTCCCCACTATTTTCCAATAAAAAAGCGGAAGGTGGCAGTGATATGGCTGTTGATCCACCTCAGAGTGAGGTTACAGTGACGCCAACAGGCGATCAGGACGGTCTCGAAGAGCTGGCACCAGAAGAGACAGTAATGAGTGAGGCGAATGATGCGGTATCTACGGTGGAGTCCACAAAAAAGGGGGTTTTACTCGACGATCATCATTATTTTTCAGAGGATGAATTCACCAAATCAGCACAACCGGTGCAACTACCAAAGGGAACTTCGAGTT
The DNA here is from genome assembly GCA_025802455.2 of Iodosphaeria phyllophila. Lineage (NCBI taxonomy): Eukaryota > Fungi > Ascomycota > Sordariomycetes > Amphisphaeriales > Iodosphaeriaceae > Iodosphaeria > Iodosphaeria phyllophila. Next base: position 20,821 of record JAOYMO020000001.1, on the reverse strand, counting down.
ATCAATCTGCCTGGTTCTTGGACGATGTCTCGGACTCAGAATCAGATCTTGACGACGACGATGATGATGAGATGGAGGAAGCCCACACCCAGGAAAAGGACGTACCAGATGATATGGAGATGCTTAATGAAGCCGACCCTACCGAAGTCACCATGTCCGAATATCCCCGATCCGAGAAGTTTGAAGAACTGGACGAAGAGGCTAACGCCCAACAACTGGCCGCTTATCGGGCTTCTAAGCGCAGCGAGGTGCAAGATGATTTGGAGTTCCCCGATGAAATTGAACTCCACCCTAATGTCCTCGCGAGCGAACGCCTGGCCAAGTACCGCGGCTTGAAAAGCCTGCACTCTAGTCCGTGGAACGTCGACGAAGATTTACCTTATCAGCCGGCAGATTGGACCAGACTACTACAGATTTCAGACTACCAATCATCCCGAAATCGCGCATTAAGAGAAACCCTTGTCGGAGGTATTGCTCCAGGGACACGAGTTCGCGTGTTCTTAAAGGGAGTGCCGCCGGAGCTGCAAGAGAAATATCAGATCTCGCAACCACTAACTCTTTTCTCCCTCCTTCGACACGAGAACAAAAAGACGGCCTTGAATGTTGAAATCCGACACAAGGATGACTACAAAAAGTCTATCAAGGCCAAGGAAGAACTCATCATGCAGTGTGGGCCTCGTCGGTTTATCATCAACCCTCTGTTCTCCCTCAGCGGGACCACTGAAAATGATGTCCACAAATACTGTCGGTTCTTGCATCCTGGCCAATCCGCCATTGCTTCCTTCACCGGACCGGTCACCTGGGGAGCAGTACCAACCCTATTTTTCAAGCGCACCGTTCCTGAAACAGGCTCTGAAAACGAGCAGACACCAGCCCAATCATCCTCTCTCCAGCTCGTTGCCGTGGGCACAATGCGCGCCCCTTCCACCACCCGTGTCACCACCAAGCGCGTCGTTCTCACCGGCCATCCCTACCATATCCACAAGAAGCTCGTCACGATCCGCTACATGTTCTTCAACCGCGAGGACGTGGAGTGGTTCAAGGCGCTGCCGCTATGGACGAAGCGCGGGCGCACGGGTTACTTCAAGGAGCCGCTGGGCACGCATGGCTATTTCAAGGCTACGTTCGATGGGAGGATCAATCCGCAGGATAGTGTCGGGGTCAACTTGTATAAGCGGGTTTGGCCGAGATCTGCGAGGCCTCTGAGAGGGTCTTTGGTTGAGGGTGGTGAGGTGGGGGGTGGGGGTGGGATGGATGAGGATGTGGATTAACTTGCAGATGTCATTTCATGAATGAGGGTTTCCGAGGGTAGAATATGGATTTATTGGTTTTGTCTTTACTTACGGGAATAAAGATTATGATAATGAGGAATGAGGCATTGGCACTTTCCAATTCACTACTGGTAGCGTTGCCTAAATGTGAGTCGACCACGCTGGCTTGCTCTATTGGTGACGTTTACAGACATACCAATCACTCAAAGGAGCAGCCTTCATAAACATCAGGTCCCTCTATTTCAATTTGAAAAAACACGCAAATCATAATCAAAATCTAGACTAGCAGGAACTATGGAATGCAGGCCAGAACTAGCATACTGTGTAGAATGTACATACAAATGCAGCGCCATCCTTGCCCCCCACCATCATGAGCGAAGATGCATAAGAAAAATGGAAAATAGATTGACGAGAAGAGAAAAACGGAGAAAAAAAATGAAAACAAACATCATGCGCATCGTCAATTTTTAAAGTCGTTGCCCTCGCCGCCGTCATCAGCATAGCATCGTACAACATAATCAGCAAGAATTTTCCTTCTGGGTATCTTTCCCTTGCTCTCCTTTCCTTGCTCCTAACGCTCACTGCCCCCCTTTTCCCGTACCCATCTAGTGTCGGAAGCCATCTGTCCCATCACTGAAATTTTCGCATTATCATATTCTCGTCCCGTCTTGTCTAGCCCCGTGGTTGTACGATATATAGGGAAATCTCTCCGCTCACGCAATGGCTGAGAAAACCTCTTGAGCCGTGCGCTTCACGATACCGCCCGTCACAGGCAGGTTGGTGCACTTAGTGAGGAACAAATCGACCTCGCGGGCAGCCTGTCGCCCCTCGTTGATGCCCCTGAGATCAAAAGTCAGCAACCAACGTTTTTCTCATCATGCAAACAAGGAATCAACAACTTACCAGACGATCAAAGACTGGCCACGACGACAGTCGCCAGCCGCAAAGATGCCAGGCACGTTGGTCGCGTACGAGCCCTGGGGCGTCTTGACGTTCTTCCGGGCGTCCTTCTCGATATCGTCCCCGAGAACGCGTTCCTCGGGGCCAACGAACCCCATGGACAGAAGCACCATGTCGGCCGGGAAGAACTGCCTGCTTTCCTCGAGCTTCTTCATGTCCCAGCCGCCAGTGGCGGATTTGGTCCAGTCTACCCGGATCGTGTTGATACCCTTGACGTGACCGCTGCCGTCGTCAACGAACTCCTCCGACATGATGCAATACTCGCGAGGATCCTTGCCCATGTGCTGCTTGACCTCGTTGTGGCCGTAGTCAACGCGGTAGATGCGCGGCCACTGCGGCCATGGGTTGCTGCGGTCTCGCGCCGGGGGAGGCTGAGGCAGCAGTTCAAAGTTGATGACAGACTTGGCACCGTGTCGGACGGAGGTGCCGATACAGTCATTGCCAGTATCACCACCGCCGATGACCACCACGTTCTTGTCCTTGGCTGACAGGTAAGCGTTATCCTGGAGTTCTGAGTCAAGAAGGGACTTGGTGTTCCTGTGCAAAAATTCCATGGCGAAATGGATACCCTCGAGGTTGCGGTTCTTGATGGGGAGGTCGCGGGCAACGGTCGATCCCGTGGCGATGACAACAGCGTCATTTTCCTTTCTCAAATCCATGAGTTTGACCGATTCGCCGATGACCACGCCGGTCTTGAACTCAACGCCTTCTGCAGCCATGAAATCGGTGCGCCGCTTCACAATGCGCTTATCGAGTTTCATGTTGGGAATACCGTACATCAAAAGACCGCCAGGTCGATCGGATCTCTCATAAACCGTGACGGTGTGTCCGGCACGGTTGAGCTGATCAGCGCAAGCTAGACCGGCGGGTCCTGATCCGATGACTCCGACCTTCTTCCCGGTGCGGACCTCGGGCGGGCGTGGAACCATCCAGCCCATCTCGAATCCTCGATCGATGATGGCGCACTCGATGGACTTTATACCCACGGGATCCTCGTTGATACCCAGAACACAAGCACCTTCGCAGGGCGCGGGGCAGACACGACCCGTGAACTCGGGGAAGTTATTCGTCATTAGCAACCTGTTCAGTGCGTCCTGCCATTGCGACTGGAACACCAACTCGTTCCACTTAGGGATGATGTTAGAGATGGGACAGCCCGTCTCGGATTGGCAGAAGGGTACACCACAGTCCATGCATCGTGCCGCCTGATACTTAAGCTCATCCGCGTCTAAGCGTGTCGAAAGTTCCTGCCAATCCTTAGTCCGAGTTTGGACGTTGCGATATTTCTCGGATCGTCGGTGGTACTTCATGAACCCCTTGGTCTTGTCCAAGATTTGGGCCCGCTTCTTCTCGGTGGTCGCGTCGCCTACAGCCTCTTCCATGTCCTGGAGCTTGGCGGTATTATCCTCTTTCTTTGGCTGAGAGGTCGATATGATGGGAAGGTTGTATTCGGCTCGTTTGGCCTCGGCCGCTTTCGCGGCCTCCTCCTCCATCACTCGTTTGTAGTCAGTGGGCAGAACCTTGACGAACCGGGGCAGGGCACGGTTGAAATCGATCAAGACACGAGCAGCCAGCTCAGATCCAGTGTAATGGTGGTGATCCTCGATCAACCCACGGACAAAGGCGATCTCGTTGGGATCATCGATCTCCGAGGCCTCCACCATCTCCATGTTAAGCTTAGACAGAAAGTCGCCGTGAATATCAAGAACATAGGCAATACCACCCGACATGCCCGCAGCAAAGTTCCGTCCAGTACTGCCTAGTACCATGATACGACCGCCCGTCATGTATTCGCAACCGTGATCACCAACACCTTCCACAACTGCAGTAGCCCCAGAGTTGCGAACGGCGAAGCGCTCTGCAGCAACGCCTCGGAAGAAGCATGTTCCGCTGCTGGCACCATACAAGCAGGTATTTCCGATAAGTATGTTTTCCTCGGCCTTGAAAACTGCCGACCGTGGAGGATAGATGATCAGTCGGCCGCCCGAGAGACCCTTGCCAACATAGTCGTTAGCGTCACCCTCAAGCTCCAGAGTAATACCCGGAGCCAGGAACGCGCCAAAGCTTTGGCCTGCCGACCCCTTGATATTCACATGGACAGTGTCCGTAGGCAGTCCGACCTCCCCATACCGCTTGGAAATCTGGTATGAGAGCGAGGTTCCCATGGCTCTATCCGTGTTGACGATGTCACATTCGATCCGGCTGGGTAAGCCCTTGTCTAAAGTTAATTCGGCCTCCGAGATCAATTTGTTGTCCAACCGCACATAAAGTCGGTGATCCTGCTTCCTAACATTGAATGTCGCAACACCAGGGCGTAGTTTGTGCGCCGGTGTGAGAATGAGAGACAAGTCGATATTAGCTGTCTTGTTAGTGCGCATATCATCCCTAACTTTCAAAACCTCCACATGCCCAACCATCTCGTTGATCGTGCGGAAGCCCAACTCGGCCATGATGGCTCGCAGCTCGTTAGCCACATAATAGAAGAAATTAATCACGTGCTCAGGGGTGCCCGTAAATTTCTTCCGAAGCTCAGGATCCTGAGTCGCGATACCGACGGCTGTGTATCATTAGTATCAACAAGCGTTATCAAGAGGGTTAATACAAGAACTTACGGCATGTGTTGAGATCTATAAATCGTCAGCATCAGTAAGCATCAACGAGAGGGTAAAGACAAGGACTCACGGCATTTGCGCATCATGATACAACCCATTGCGATCAATGGTGTGGTAGCGAATCCCCACTCTTCGGCGCCGAGTAAACAGGCAATAGCGACATCACGACCAGTTCGGATCTGACCGTCGGTCTGAACGACAACACGACCACGCAAGTCGTTGAGAACCAAAGTCTGGTGGGTTTCGGCTAGACCCAGCTCCCAAGGCAGACCAGCGTATTTGATCCCGGTCCATCGCGACGCACCCGTGCCACCATCATGGCCAGAGATCAGGATGTGATCAGCTTTAGCCTTGGCTACACCGGAAGCGACAATGCCAACACCTGTCTCTGATACTAGCTTGACTGAAACGCGGGATCGAGGACTAGAGCATTTGAGGTCATAGATGAGTTGTTTCAAATCCTCGATGGAGTAAATGTCGTGGTGCGGCGGGGGCGAGATCAGGCCAACACCAGGAGTAGAGTGGCGGGTCCGGGCAATTGATTTAGATACCTTGTGTCCAGGTAGCTCACCACCCTCGCCAGGCTTGGCGCCCTGAGCCATCTTGATTTGCAATTCGTCCGAATCGGCTAAGTACGCGGAAGTGACACCGAATCTGCCAGACGCAACTTGCTTGATCGCGGATCTCATGGTGTCACCGTTGGCCATGACTTGTGATCGCTCCGGGTCCTCACCACCTTCTCCCGTGTTGCTTTTCCCGCCGAGACGATTCATAGCCACGGCTAAGGTCGAGTGGGACTCCATGGAGATAGAGCCGTAAGACATGGCGCCGGTACAGAAGCGGCGAACGATATCCGTCCAGGGCTCGACTTGGTCGATGGGGATGGGGGTACATTCATCGAATTTGAAGTCCAACATGCCACGCAACGTACAGGATTTGATCTGCTCATATTCGGAGCGCGAGTAGGCTTCGTAGGATTTGTCGTTCTTGGTTCGCACAGCGTCCTGGATATTGGCAATGGCCGTCGGGTCGTTCACATGAGGCTCGCCACCATCACGCCAATGATATTCTCCAGATTCGGGCAGGCCAGAAACGCCAACGGTGTACCTAGAAGGAAATCCCCTTTCATGAAACCGGAAGGCGTCCTCAGCAATAAGCTCAAAGGTGAGACCTTTGATGCGTGACGCAGTTCCCCTGAAGCATCGCTCAACAACTTCGTCGTCGATACCAAGAGCCTCGAAAATCTGCGCTCCCTTGTAACTGGCCAATGTGGAGATACCCATCTTGCTCATGACTTTGAGGATGCCGCCATCGCAGGAGTGCTTGTAGTTGGCGATGAGGCTCTCGTCGGAGAGTTTCTTGCGGATGAGTCCCTCACGGTTGAGCTTGAGGATGCACTCCATCGCGAGGTAGGGGTTGATAGCATCAGCTCCATAGCCAAGAAGCACACACATATGGTGGACTTCGCGGGCCTCGGCGGTTTCCAGAACAACAGCTGCCATCGAACGCCATTTATTGCTCACCAAATGATGGTGAACCATTCCCGACGCTAGTAGAGCGGAGATAGGCACTCGATCTGCTGATGTGTTGCGGTCGGACAGAACGATGATCCTGTCTCTGGCTTCGATCGCCGCCGTGGTCTCATTGCAAATGAAATCGAGATGCTTCATATAACCAGCCACACCCTCGGCCTTGGGGAAGGTCAGGTCGATCGACTTGACCGTCCACTCAGGATGGATCGTGGACATGTTGAGCAACGATTTGAATTCAGGCACAGATAAGATAGGGCTAGGAAGATGAAGTCGAGCGCACTGTGACGAATCCATCTCAAGAAGGTTTCCCTGCGGTCCGACATAGCACTCAAGAGACATGACGATAGACTCTCTGATAGGATCAATGGGAGGATTGGTAACTTGGGCGAATAGCTGGCGGAAATACTCAGGAAGTAGCCGTGGCGCCTGGGAAAGACAAGCCAGGGGCGCATCGTTACCCATGGAACCCAAAGCCTCTTTCTCGTCAGAAGCCATGGGAGCCAGAAGTAGGCTCACCTGCTCGTGGGTATAGCCGAAAGCTAGAAGCAGCGGATCCTCCTGTAAGAGTGCCGAGTCGGGCTTTGCGGCCACGTCAACACCATTGCTAGTGATGGTTTGAAGGAGCTTGGGCAGCGTGATCAACTCCGAGTCAATCCAGGCGCGGAAGTCATTACGGCTAGACACGGCCTCCTTGAGCTCAGAATCGTCGATAATCCGGCCAGCTACAGTGTCCACCAACAGCATACGACCGGGCTGCAGACGGCCTTTCTCGATGACAGTTTCTGGTTCCACCGGGATTGTACCGACTTCGGAAGCGCAGATAATGCGATCATCATCGAGAACATAATAACGGCAAGGACGCAACCCGTTTCTGTCAAGGTTGGCGCCACAGAAACGGCCATCAGCAAAGGTGAAAAGTGCCGGGCCATCCCATGCCTCCATCTGGCAAGCAGCCCATTCGTAGAACGCCGCCTTCTTGGGATCCATCAGTGTGTTCCCTTGCCAAGCTTCAGGGACCATGAGCATGACCGCCTCAGGGAGTGAGAGCACGCCGTTAATCGTAAGGAGCTCTAAGACGTTGTCAAAGGCAGCCGAATCGGAGCCGCCATCTTCAACGATGGGATACAACTGCTCAAGCTCATCGCCGAAAATGTTTGACTGCATGACACCCTCACGTGCACGCATCCAGTTCTTGTTACCACGTAAAGTGTTGATTTCACCTATGATGCACATTATGTGAGCGTGAGTTCCTACGAAGTCGGATTTCTACAGTCTTACCATTGTGGGCAGCCCATCGCAGGGGCTGAGCACGGTCCCAGGAGGGAAAAGTATTGGTAGAGAACCTAGAATGCACCAGGGCAAAATGGGCCTCGTAAACAGCGTTCACCAGATCATGATAATACTGGTATACTTGTACAGGAGCCAGCTGACCCTTGTACACTATGTTCTTGTTGGACAAGGAGCATAGATAGAACCAGTTGTGTAGGCCTATGGTGTGAGTAGCACGTTTCCGAAGCACGTAGAGCTGGCGTTCGAAAAGCCGCTCGTTAAATTTGTCGGGGTCGGTCATTTCTGGCGCATTTCCAGTTCCGTAAGCCGAGAGTGAAACTACAAACGGCTGCAGAATGGTTGGCTCTCGAGAACGAGCAGCAGGGCCCAGAAGACTAGAGTCTACAGGAGGTTCCCGCCAGCCTAAAACCCTCAACCCCAACGATTCGGCAATATCCTCCAACTGTCTTTTAGACTCCTGCAACGTCTCCTCATCAGGCTTGAAGAAGAGATTGCCCACAGCATATTGGCCCGGAGGTGGCAATTGGATACTGTTCTCGTACGCAAAATCCTTCACAAACAACTTGTGGGGAATAGAAGTCATGACCCCTGCCCCATCGCCATCTCGAGCATCGGATCCAACCGCTCCACGATGGGTCATGTTGCAAAGTAGGTTCCGAGCTGTGATACATGGTTAGCAGACCTTGTTATCTTTCTATCTCTTCTGAATGGGAAGAGGTCCAACATGTCCTACTAACCATCGCTCACGATTTTGTGGCTTGCCTTGCCCTTGATATGGCTTTTATTATTGCCGTCAGTATCATTCAGTTTCCATACCACACGTCGTGGACATGACATACCAGGCAAACCCAACACCACAGGCATCCTTCTCCAAGTTTGGATCATACAACCCTCTGCAAAAGGGAGACCGAGTCAGTACAGATTCTCCCAAGCTATCCATGATCACTCATTGCGCTTCTCAGGAGTTCAACATACTGCTTCACCGGCAGAGCACCAGCCCACGAGCCATTATTCTCCGTCTGGTATTCATAAGGATGGTAGGCTTCTTCCTCGGATTCGATGTGTGTTTGTCTATCGTCGAAGTCGGAGGGCAGGCCCATGCTAGGCAGATGGACTCTACCTTTGAAGAACTCCTGACGTTGGTCTAGGGATGATCGGCACTTGCGGCGACAGAAAAAACGGCTATCTGGTTGGACTTAGTTGTTAACAAAAGTTGTCTTAGTTTCCTAGTTCAAACATCGATTTTCCACTTAAATAGCCGTGCTATACGCTGAGAACCAATCAATTTCAGTACATGATACTGGAAGAACTTGGCCAACTCAAGCGATTCACTCGAAACACGAGGTAAAAATGAAAATAAGCCTGAAGATGGCTGAACATAAGTTCGCTAGTGGTTGCTGAAGATCTTTTTTTGGCATGTGTGTGCCCTGATCAACTTTGACTCATCTCGCTCACAGTACCCAAACAACCCGTTCTGGTCATCAGCAACCATCCTCTCGGTACTGAGGATCACCCCATGGCCGCTAAATTGATAGCGACAGGAACCCATTCATCACCAAGGAGGAATATGACGTAACAGCCTGCCAGGAACCATGGAAAACATGTTTGCAGTCATAGATATCGGCTCATGAGCAGCAGGTCATTCAATAACTGAGCCGCGGTGATCCGCATGCCGATCATGATGGCATTGCGCTCTTCGCCACCTCCATCTCTTTCGCCATAAAGGTTACATTTATGTGCTCCTCCCCTTGTTTGCTATCCGGTGAAGCGGTCTCACTTGTGGTGGCTAGGCAGCGGCTTGCCGAAGTGGTGTTCAATGGTGTACCTGTACCTGTGGAAGAGAGATAAGGCGAACGATTTGACTATGCTGCTTGGCGAATCCGTTTACAGAGTCACACACACCGAAATATACAACACCAAAGCGCATGGACCATCGCAACCATTGCGTATCGATTTCCGGGCCCACCCTTTCTCCGGGAGCAAAATTGCCAGCAACACCGCGCAAGCACTGAACACCGAATACTGACTGTGAAGAAAATGATCAAACTCACTCTCAAGAATATTGTTTACTTTATCGATAAGTCTTCCCTGCTCCTTAAGCGTCCAGATAGTTATACTGCGTCTAAGGACGTTGGCGATTCTATTCGGAGTATTTGAGAACAATGCGCTGTACTCAAGATCGAGCTTCTTTCTGGATGCAAACAATGGTGGGTAGAAGGGAAAGAGCGAAAGAGAAACGTACACATGAGAGAAAAGGCGGGCTTTGGAGCTTTATTGCACTTGTACTAGGAGGGGCGAAATCGGCGGGAACCCGGGAGGGGTGTTTGGCCGAAGTCAGGCGACGCTACCTCAGATGGTGCGCCTAGTAAAAATAAAAATAAACGAGGTCCGATCTTGCGCAGGATGCAGAGGGGAAGCTACGGAAGGAATAGGGAGGGAAAAACCCGCGACTGTCAATCACTTGAAACTCACCCCTCGGCGAGAGCCGTTGGTCTCTCCCTCCTTAACGATTACCAGTCCAATGGAAGTGGGGGGCCTGGGGAAACCAAGGGATGGACACAGGCTCAGCGCCAGGAACCTACCGCAAAAACCCACAAACACTGTACGTGATGCTACCTAATGAAGGAGCTCGAAGGCGGGGACAGAGTCTATGACATTACATGCGCTGTTACGGTGACACAATGGAATATTCTATTTGACAAGTCTAGCGGCATGACTTGCATTGAAACTTGTTGAGTCCGCGGAGAATCGTTGACTTGCCGTATTCGCAAAGTTTACTCAATCCCCCTCCCCTTCTTAGGCCAGCATTTATTTGTGGTATGGAAAAGCCTCAAATCTAGAGATGTCTTGGAGTAGTCAGTCTTGAGTCATGCCCCTCCAGGTTGAGATGGCAAGCCAGGACTGCCCGGAGAAAACACTGCTAACATACAATTGGCGGTGAATTCTTATTGCAATTGCTCAGGTAAATTGTGTTTCCCCGCGAGATCATCAATCAATTACAAATTGCACTCCATCATCTCCACAGAACCTTTAGTTGCCATGAGAGGCAGACGTTCACATGTTGACGTACGCTTATGAAAATCATCAGTTTGACTGGGCGCGCGTTTCGTCAAGCACAAGAAACACTGCAATTACCTGCGGCCAAGACAACGTTGGTGTGGTTTGCCCCCTGTTTCCCCAGATAAACTTCTACACAGTAGCCAAGCAGTACGCACGATTGGATATCTAGTCCCAATTTGTAGATCCGTAAAAACTTTCCGAACAATGAGAAGGCGATAGGGCTCTCTGCTTTGCAGTCTGCAGGGTGGAGGAGAGTATTCGCAGATGCATGTGAATAAAGAGTGCAACATGAACGTGCGGTGGTGGAGATGCTGTGTCGAAGGAGCCAATCCCATTTACGCCGATTCGCACGACTGCCGCCTCTAATTGTCTTCGTTTCAGACCTACCTTTCATGACGAGCGATTATTTGTCTCTCCGGTAGCACTGGTAATCGCTATCGCTATACCGGTACCGGTAATTGAGCAGTAATGGCTGCTTCACATGCGGACGCTGCCGACCTGCACCTCAAATTCCGACGTAGCGGAGAACCTGGCCCCCTATCGCGGATGCCCCAGCCCCGCATCGCATTGCAGCGACCAACCCTCCATTTCGTTCGACACCTGCCTGTTCAGTATGGCCTCTAGATCCCTGATCCTCGTTCAAGCATGACCTTTCTAATACCAAGGCAATGGTTGGTGGATTGAGGGATACAGCGCGACGATATGATGGCCCGGATTCCAAACCACCAAGCGGCTATCTCCGGCCAGAGTTCCGGCGAAAATTTACAAGAACCGAAAACCTACACCGTAAACCCTCACCATAATTACGAAGGGCAGGTGTGCTGCAGTCCAACCTTAGATTCATTCCAACCTAGCTGAGGTTACAGAGCGATGCCGAGAAACTTAGTATCCTTTAGATGGCCTGACTGTAGTGTAGTCAGGCCGTCAACTGTACAATTGTTTTCCTGTCTTTGCAATATTGCGATTCGAGGCATTATTGGTCACAGCATGGCGCGGGTTTCAGCAGATGCCGCGCTCCTGTACACAGTAGTGGCGGCAGCTTGGTGGCGGCACCATGTGGGCGACGTTCCCTCCGATATCGGACTAGAACAATTGCCGCCCAACTTCTCCTCTCCGCATTATGCTTACGTCAAAGCGAAAATCGCGGTGGAGAATCCATCCAAATTGCGTTGCTCCAAGCCAGTCTTTTCCGTGGTGAGAGTCGAGAGAGTCGCATGATGAGCAGAGATTGACATTCCGACATGGGCATCAACGAGAAGTGTTCCGAAAAATTCCGTGGCTGGAAAAAGAATTTGGCTCCACTCTTGTCCGAGCCGAATCCAGGCGGCACTCGACCCACCACAAGCTCATATACTCTTGTCAAATTCTAAATTCAAGGAGTCGTGATCGTCTCCTCATGTTTGAGGGACAAATTTTTATTCTAGCGTAGGATTTCATCCAAAGCATGTTCCAAGACATCGATTTGTGATCAATTGGAACACCAGAAACAATCCAGGCCAGAAGGAGAATGATTTTCTCGCGGTTGGAAGGATTTTGACGCGGACTCGTCTACTACTAGGAGCAGATTCGGTGGGGTGAATCCCCGTGTCCATTTGAGAATGTCCTCCCGCCAGGGTTGCACTGTGGTCAGTATATATTTGTCTCATTCCTCGAGGGAAGACGGGGCCAAGGCCAGAGTGGTTGGTTTTTGACCTGGCGAGTATCGGGTATGTGCAGACTTGAAAGTGCCCACATAACAATAGATTCAGCTAGAATTCAGCTTCATTGACAGGAAGCAGCTTCTTTGTAAACGCCTCAGCTCATGGTGTTCAGGCCATCAGATAACATTTGAAACGTTTCAAGTCTCAATTGGCAAGTCATCGTGCTACAAAAGCCTGGTAGACAGGAACGGACTTCAAAGCGAACAGCTGACGCTAACGCCCACCTAAAATCAAGACCGAGACCTAAAAATATGCCTACCTTTCACAGAGATGAAAACAGGTCGGCCAGACCGATCATCTTCGATAGCGGTAGCTTCCCCCTTTTAGAGCCGCCAAGGCGGACTGCTTTTCCATGAGAAAGTTGGTTCCGTTGCCTGGTCGCACTCGAACAGACCAGAGTGGGGCATCAGACGTATATCCACAGCGCAAAATAAGGCAACGCCTCGTAGTGCGATGTTCGATCCCCGCGCCTAAATCACTGACGCCCCCATGGATCTATCTATAGCGTCTTCTCTTCCGCCCCAACCCTCCTTTTCAGATGCCGTCGACCCCGCTCTTGCCTTCAGTCTCGCTTGAAAATCGCCCAACTGCTCCTCAGTCATACACAAGTCGAGTACCTAGCCAGCGCCGCCTTCTGCCCTATTTTCAGAGCATCCTCCTCCGCCTCAGCCGTCCTCTCCTCCTCCGGAATAGCCAGAATCCTGTTCCTGAAGCTCCTCAGAAAACCAGCCTTGATGCTCTAATACATCCCCTGAACGACATCCCACCCTTATCTCATCGGGATCCGGTTCTCGTTGTCCGAATCCGGGTCCAAAATCTTCGCCATCACCGTAAATCGCCACCGTTTCCTGCGCAACCAATCCAGGAGCTTCAGAAAAGCCCCGGCCTTGTCCCGCACCCCTTCATCGCCGACGAACTTCTCGACCAATTATCTGCGGATCTGGGCACCGTGCGCCGCTTGTTTGCGTTTCCCGGCCTCTTTTCGTCTCTGGAGTTTCTGGGCCCTTTTCTCCCGCTATATCTACGTTGGAAAACCATCGATTTCCGTATTCCGGAACGGTTCTCTCGTACTGGAGGCGTAGCTGGGTTTGCTTCTGCCGGTTCCGCTGCGACTGGTGATTCGTAGCGAGAGTTGGCGAACCTTCCAAGTACCGGTGGACAAACGGCGGGTATTATCTGTAAGCCAATAGGATTGAAAGTTCTTCCAATTGAAAAATTTCGGCGCTTCGTCTAAGTGAAGGAGACGCCGATGATCGGCCTACTAGCAGCAAGCTGTAGAAAATAAAAAGCTCCCGGCGCCACGGAGTTTTTGGAGCAACGCCAGATACAATGCGAGGCCATCGTGGGTCAGAGGCTCGGTAACGAGCCTTCATAAATGCCCATCAATATACACTCTCCTTACCTGCTACGTATAGTTGGTTACCGCATTGGATTCTGGCCTGAAGCGTGAAGAAAGCAAAAACCATGTGAAATTCAAATCCGTGAGTGTTACACCAAAGCGGTGTAAGCCGGCAGAATTAACACAATGGAAAGCCAGACATATTCCAATCCCAAATCCACGGTAATATTGCGTCAAAGGACTATCCGGACTTCTTGATTTAAAAAATAATTTATAGAGAAAAAAACAAAAGAGTTTGGAAGACCAAAAAAAATGAGCAAAAAAAGTGGTTTGCTCATCTTCGATTTCGCGTGTCATCCTTAGTGCAGGGGCCATGCTAATCTTCTCTGTATTGTTTCAATAGACCATTTGCCCGAAGGCGAAAAGATTAGAGTTATTTGGGTTGATATCATTAATTTGCAAGCACTCTAGCCTCTGATTGGCTGCACGAGACATGCTATTTCACAATCGCCATGAAGGTACCTGGGTACGGCAAGTGTACGCCGCGTTTTCTGTTTACTGCCCAGTGACGCAGGTGCCAATGCTCTTTCACATGCCGCCGATTCTCGAGCCAGCGCAATGAGCAAGACTGGCGATGCATGCGACAGGGCTTAATCGTGCAGACAGAGCAGCGAGAGGTTAGAGCCTCCTCATCGTTACCATAGACCAATGCTCTCTACACCTTAAACTTCGCATCGCCAGCGCACCCCCATAGCGCGACAAGAGACAGCTAACCAGCCATGTTCTCACTCCTCCCGGACCTATCGCCCCGCGACGTACGCCCATCCCTCCAACTCCACAGATGCCATCCATGCAATCGCTAACCAAAAGCCCACCAGTCCCACGCCCTCTGGTACAGCTCCTCCCGCCACCCGATCCCCGACGCGCAACTGGCCCAACCGTCGTCCCCCAACACCACCCTCGCCCACGATGCGCCTAACGGCGCCGCCGCCCCCCACCGCCGCAACCACCAGCTCCTCGAGCGCTCCGCCCTCGCCCACCTCCGCGCGGACGAGCACCTGGCCGACCTGCGCCGCCACAATGTTATGAACTTCGGCAGCGCGTGGCTGAAGCCCCCCGGGGTCGTCAAGACGCTGCACCAGATGCGGGAGGAGCGGCGGGAGCAGGAAGAGCACGCGGAGGCGGTGCGCCGCGAGGCGTTAGCTCAGGAACTGGCGGAGGCGGGGGCGGGCGCTGGTGGGGAAGGCGTGGTGATTGTTGTGCCACCCCTCGCCGAGGCTCAGCAACGCTTCGTCCGCCAGTGGCAGGTCTTTGTCCAGGCCGAGGGCGAATACCGCACCAGCGCGGATCAGGTCGGCAAAGAGTTCGTCAATCGCAGGCATCGGTTCGACGATGCGGTCGATTGGGCTTATGCTGCTGATGGGCCGCTCTGGCAGTTCAACCTCCAGTATTTCGAATGGCTTTACGATGAACGGTTGACCGCTGACAAACGCTTACGGACGATTGGGGCCTTTTGCGCGGACACTTCGGCAGGACGGGCGTGGGCTATCTACCCGACGTCGCTGCGGCTCATGGCCTGGATCTGGTTCGACACCCGCTACGCCGTGCTCGATAGCGGAATGCGGAGCCGGCTCCGTCAGGACGCACACTGGGTCAGGCGCTTTCCGGAATATCAGCTGGATGGAAATCATCTTTTTGAGAATGCGCTGGCAATCTGTGCGGCCGGCGTTTACCTGAATGACGACGGACTCGCGGCTTCCGGGCAGCGCATATTGAAGCAATGTTTCTCCGATCAGATACTCCAGGACGGGCAGGGGTGACGGGCCTTCGTGCTGTCTGCTCCTCCTCGCGCCCAGTCCTACGCCCGACGACGCGGTCTCCTTCGCCATTGCGCACACCCGCGAGCTGGCAGCACAGACGTCGCT